>JAJPUD010029239.1:0-10600 GCA_023553655.1 Myrmecobius fasciatus
GCTGTACCAGATCTAAAACTATATTATAAAGCAGCGGTCATCTAAACAGTTTGATAGTGGCTAAGAAATATAGCAGTCAATCAGTGACACAGGATAGGTTATCAGGACAATCTAGGCAATAACCTTAACAATTTAGTGTTTCATAAACCCAAAGAACCCAGCTTTTGGGATAAGTACTCACTATTTGGCAAAACCTGCTAGGAAAATTGGAAACTAGTGTGGAAGAAATTAGGGCTTGACCCATACCTAACACCACATACCAAGATAAGATCTAAATGGGTTCATGATCTAGATATAAAGAGGGACTTTGTAAGCAAGTTAGAGGAACGTAATATAGTTTACCTCTCAGACCTGTGGAGATGGAATAAATTTATTTCCAAAGAAGATCTGGAACTCCTAATTGAACACCAGATGGATAATTTTGATTATATTAATTTAAAAAAGTTCCTGTACAAATAAAACTAATGCAGACATGATTAGGAGGGGAGCATCAAATTGGGAAATCATCTTTACATTTAATGGCTCTGATAAAGGCCTCATGTCTAAAATATATAGAGAATTGTCTCATATGTATAAGAATTCAAGCCACTCTTCAATAGATAAGTGGTCAAGGGATATGAACAGACAATTTTCAAATGATGAAATTAAAACCATCTCTAGTCATATGAAAAGTTGCTCCAAAACACTATTGATCAGAGAAATGCAAATTAAGACAACTCTAAGGTACCACTCCACACTTGTCAGATTGGCTAAAATGACAGGAAAAGATGACGATGAATGGTGGAGGGGATGTGGGAAGACTGGGACACTAATACATTGTTGGTGGAACTGTGAACAGATCCAACCATTCTGGAGAGCAATTTGGAGCTATGCTCAAAAAGTTATCAAACTGTGCATGCCCTTTGACCCAGCAGTGTTTCTACTGGGCCTATATCCCAAAGAGATGTTAGGGGAAGGAAAGGGACCCAGATGTGCAAGAATGTTTGTGGCACCCATTTTTGTAGTGGCTAGAAACTGGAAACTGAAGGGATGCCCATTAATTGGAGAGTGGCTGAATAAATTATGGTATATGAATCTTATGGAATATTATTGCTCTGTAAGAAACAACCAGTAGGATGATTTCAGAGAGGCCTGGAGAGACTTGTATGAACTGATGCTGAGTGAAATGAGCAGAACCAAGAGATCATCATAAACAGCAACAACAGTATTACACGATGATCAATTCTGATGGACATGGCTCTCTGCAACAAAGAATTGTCTCAAACCACTTCCAATTGTTCACTGAAAAAAACCATATATACCCAGAGAGAGGGATATGAAATATGGACCACAACGTGACATTTTCATGATCTCTATTGATATTTGCTTGCATGGTGTTGCCTTCCTCTGATTTTCTTTTTTTTCTTGTAGATAGGATTTTTCTTGCATAGCTTGTTAAGTATTTCAACATTATTAACATGTCGTGGTCTTCCTGCCATCTAGGGGAGAGGAGGGAACTGGGGGTAAAAATTGTAATGGAAAGTTTTGTAAAAATCAATGCTTGGGAACTACCCATACATATGTTATACAAATAAAAACCTTTAATAAAAAAATAATAATTATCAGCATCAGAAATATTGTAGAAAGAAATAAAATTGACCATAACCACTCTAGTCTGGTAATGAAAAACTTGATAGAATTTATTAACTTGAGGCACATTTCTGAAGAATATTTAAAATTTCTAAGCTTTCTTGTTAAGGCAAAAAAATCTATTACTTGTCCATTCATATCACAATAATAATTAATGTCAAAATATGAATTTTTGAAGTGTTTCATAATTTTGAAAGTATTTTTGCATCTCTTTTATTTTTTATATTTCAACAATATTTTACATATACAAAAGAATTTTAAAGAAACTAATGTATCTTTCCTAGTGAAGAAACTGATTAGCAATAAAATCATGCTTAGATCCCAATTCAAGATTTCCAAAATCAATATGCATTTTTTCTCCCCCTTGAGATGCCTCCACAAAAGATTATTAAATGAAAATTCAAACCTGTTTAGTGTCTATTCTTCTCCTAAGATATGTTACCATTGAAAATCTACATTATTCATTTTTCATTCAAATTTTCCTGCTTGTTACAATAAATACAATACCCGGGAAGAATTTATAAAAGAAGGAAGAGACAAATGACTAATGCTATGTGTATTACTTGGCACAAAGTAAACAATTGTAATAATTTTTTAAAAGGATCAGATAGGTGATATAGATCCTTCTTTGATACCATTATTTCATTGATTTAATAGTATCTTCAATGCGTTATAAACTAGGCTTGTTAGTAAATAATGAAGATTCCCAGGTAATAAATGACTCATCTACTTAGTATAGCAAAATCTCTTTGTGGGTAACAGTCATGTATTATATTAAAATTTCCTTTTAATGGACAGAAGAAACAAACGCTATGTAAAATGTGAAATGGTTTTGGGCATATGAACATGGAAAAGTAGAAAAAGCAAAATTTTATTTTGAAGATAACTAGCCTTCTATTTCTCATTAAGCAAATATCTTAATTATATTCTATTTTAATAAGAAATATTTTAACATATAATCATACATAAAATCATACATTTTATGATGCCTATAGCATAGAAAGACAACATGGCATAATGTGGTAGTGTCAAACTAAAATAAAAAAAATATTTTTCAGGCTAAATTTAAACTCAGAAAACCTCAAAGTGACATGACATTTGTTTTATTGTATTCTTATTTATTTTATTAAACATTTCTCAATTACATTTTAATCTAGTTAAGGATATATTTAGCAGTGTTATGGGCCTTGGATTGGGAAACACCTAAATTCAACTTGCATTTCACACATTCAACTTATGTGAACATGGTGTCCTCCATTAACAGAGGTGGCTTTTTAATTTTTTATTTTTTGCATTTAATTTCATTTTATTGTAACACAGCAATATATTTTGCATAACCTTAGATATATAATTAGTAAGGGGGAATCCAGAGGTGGAGGAGAATTTGGGTTCTTTTAATGAATGTTTAAAATAAAAATTAAAACAAAAAATATGTGTAGCATATGTAGTAATAATATATGTGGATAAACACTATATAGAATATAGTTTGTATAGTAATCCATGTGTACAATAGACAGAACAAATCTTGGAGTATAAGTATTCCATTGTCATCTTGAGCAACTAAATTTAAAATGTAATATATGCATCTTTTAAATATTATGTGGATATCCATAGTACAAAGCAATCAGTCACCTAGCAAGAAGAGTCATCCCCCTACTGATAAATGGTTAAGGGATATGAACAATCAGTTTTTCAAAAGAAATCAAATCTATCTATGGGCATAGGAAACAATATTCTAAGTCCCTATTGATTAAAAAATATAAATTAAAACATCTCTGAGGTTCCAACTTCACAACTAGCATAAATGACAAATGGTGAAGACAATTGTTTAATTCTTAATGTATACTTACAACTTGTAGCTATACAATATATTTATACATACATGCATACATACATACATATATATGTGCATTTATATATGTGTGCATGCATGTATGTATGTGTGTATGTGTATGTGTTTTCTCTTGTTTTGATTTGCTTTTATTTTTTGGAGGTTTTTCCCTTTTGTTCAAATATTTTTTCTTTTACAATATGACTAATATTGAAACATGTTTAAAAGTATTCAACATGTATAACCTTTAAAAGTTTATAAGATTATTTTCTATCTTGGGGACAGGGGAGGTAAGAGAAGGAAGGAGAAAAAAGTTAAAACTCAAAATCTTATAAAAAATGAATGTTGAAAACTACCTTTACATGTAATTGGAAAAATAAAATACTATTGAAAAAAAAGTTCAGCTACAAATGTTACTAAAATGTGTAATGTCATAAAACAGACTGAGCAACAGTACAGCTACAGCAAAAAAAAATAAATAAAATAAAGCAGAGGTGTTAAGAATGTGCCATATATATGAAGTTAATGGAATATTAGTCCTACAAAATTGATCTACTAGCTGATTTCAGAAAGACTAGGAAAGATTTACACTAACTGATGCTGAATGAAACAAGCAGAAACAGGAATACATTCTACATAACATCAAGAATGTGTGATAATTAACTATGAAAAACTTGGTTCTTCTCAGTGGTTCATTGATCCAAAGCAATGCAATAGACTTTGGAGAAAAAAAATGCCACTGCATCCAGAAAAAGAACTATGGGGACTCATTATAAATCAACATATACTAAATTAATTTATTTTTTCTGTTTTTTTTTTTTTCAATCTCTCTAATGTTTTTTTCCTTTTGGTCTGATTTTTTTTCTCCCAACATGATTTATAAAGTAATGTGTATTAAAAACACATAATTTAAAAAAATTAAAAATATACCACAGCTGTTACTAAAGAATATATCTTCATTTAAGCTTCAATGACATAATGCACACCTGAATTTATCTTAAGAAACAACTTAAAATTTTCTATTTGAAATTGAGTTACAGTTAAACTGGGGTGCTCCTCTTACACCCTCCATTTAAGGAAAGCATCTAAGGCAACCATTATTTCTTTCTGTTGGACTTCATCATTATGCCCACATAACAGATATTTTCTCCCAACATCCCCAAAGTCCCCCTTTGCTTTTTTCAGACTATTTTGTTATCTTCTTCTACTAGTCCCAGGAAAGCAGGAATTATCTTTTATCTTTCTTTGTATCATTAACACCTACCGCAGTACCTGGAATATAATAGGATAATACTATAATATTATAGTAATAATAATAAATAATAATAATATATTAATTATTTTAAGTAATTAAATAAATTTAATCAATTAAATAAAAATTATTAATAATAATAAATAATAATAAAGATTTGGGACTTTTTGAAAATCCTTGAAGCTCTTGTAAAAAAAAGAAGCAAATACATAAACAAACAAAAAAGAAATTATATATCAGTGAACTGATGTTGATTTTTCTTTTGTGTGTTTTAGAATTGCTTAAAGATCCCAAATACAAGGTTATGAGGAATCACATAATCTCTAGGTGTGCCTACTCTCTAAAACCAGCTTTATATTTTACATACTTTAATAAATAAATTCCCCCTTTCTAGATAGTGATTACATTGCAATTTGTCACCACTTTACTTCACATATCACTATCTGAATCTAGGGAGAGTAATATTTTGCAATACTTGCAATAATTCTTCCACCTTATAAAAAGTAATTTCGGATGCCAAAGTGTGTGTGTGTGTGTGTGTGTGTGTGTGTGTGTGTGTGTGTGTGTGTGTACAGTATTTGGGAATGAGTCAAAGTGATAAATATGGAAATATGTTTAGAAGAATTGCACATATCTAATCTACTTTGGATTGCTCACTGTCTTGGATTGGGGGAAGAGAGAGTAGAGGGAAAAAAATCGGAACAAAAAGTTTTGCAAAGGAAAATGTTAAAAACTATATTTGCATGCATTTAGATAAAATACTATCTAAAAAGTAAAAATAAATATGACTCTTACCTGAATGATAAATTTGGGAAAATAGATACTATTGAAAGGTAAAACAATTAGAAGCTTGCTGCAATACAAATACTGAGAGACTAAACAAAGGGAGAGGTCTTGTGAAAGGAAGAAGAGAGGCAAATCAATGAAATGCTTTTCCCTTCTCTTTCTCTCCCATGACAGCTTATGGAGGTTGAGAAAAACTTGTCCAGCTCTAAGGATGCTGCTTATCTGAGTTCGTTAAATTGTGTGTATCTCTAGGGAAAACACATTTTCTTGAACTAAAAGACTTTAAATACTTTCAATATGAGATTGCTAAAGAATTGGTGTACTATTAGAACTATATGGACATTGTATATTTACAAAGCTGACCATATATTAGTTCACAGAGATAGAAAAATTCCATGTAAAATTGGAAAAATAGTAAGCACATCCATTATAGATCATAATGTAAAACAAATATTGCTTAATTCAGCGTGCACAAATAGAAGATACATATCAAAATGTAACCTACCAATGCATTCATAGATAATTAATAGGTAAAAGAACATAGAGAAATAATGTTTCAACAGAAAATAAGACAAATATAAAAAAAAATTCTCAGCATTCATTCAGGGAAAATTACATTTAAGAAAGATATATTAACAAAATGAAAAAGACAAACACTAATCAAGTTAATTTGCATTGAAATTTGAAAACTAAAAGCACAAACCAACCCCAAATCGTCAAATAGAGTTGATATTACAAATTAAAACAAACATATATTGCAAACTAAAAAGTCTGAAATGAACTATGACTATGACCCATGAACTAATGAATCATTCTTTCAAAAGCCTAAGGAAATGATAAAGTTCCCTAATTTGTCTTGGCAGACAGACACTCAAATATTTTATTCTGTCTACAATTATTATTATTGTTATTATTATTTTGCTGAGGCAATTGGGGTTAAGTGACTTGCCAACAGTCACACAGCTAGGAAGTGTTAAGTGTCTGAGGCCAGATTTAAACTCAGGTCCTCCTGACTTCAGGGCTGGTGCTCTATCCACTGCACCACCTAGCTGCCCTTGTCTACAATTATTTTAAGTGGGATTTCTCTTTGTCTCTCTTGCTGCTGAGTTTTGTCAGTAACATATAGAAATGCTGATTTCTGTGGGTTTATTTTATATCTTACAACTTTTTTAGAGCTGTTAATTTTTTCAAGTAGGTTTTGGGATAATTTTCTAGAATTCTCTAAGGATATCATAATATCACAAGGAAAGAGACATAGTTTTATTTCCCTATTGCCTATTCTAATTCCTTTATTTTTATTATGGCTAAAACCAATATTTCAGTACAATGTTAAAAATTAGTCGTGATAATGGGTACCCTTGTTTCAGCCCTGACCTTATGGAAAATGTGCCCAGCTTCTCTCCATTAAAAATGATGCTTGCTATTCATTTTAGATAGATGCTGTTTATTATTTTAAGGAAAATTCCCTTTATCCCTATGCTAGCTAGTGTTTTAATAGGAATGAGTGTCGTGTGTTATCAAATGCTTTTCCTGCATCTGTTGAGATTATCATATGATTTCTGTTTGTTTTGTTGTTGATATGGTCAATTATGACAACAGCTTTCCTGATATTGAAACAGCCTTGCATTACTGGTATACTTCCCAGTTGTTCATACTGCATTATCCTACTGATAAGTTACTGTAATCTCTGCAAACATTTTATTTACATTTTTTGCATCAATATTCATTAAGGAAATTGGTCTATAATTTCCTTTCTCTGTTTTGGCTCTTCCTGGATAAGTTTCAGAACCATATTTGTGTCATAGAAGGAATTTGGTGAACTTTTTCTTTACCTATTTTTCCAAATAGTTTACATGATATTGAAATTAACATAGGAGCCATTTTATAGTCATACAATACTACCTATCTAAAACCAAAAGCAATGGGAATAAAATATTTAAGTAAGTACAGAAATAAAAGAAGACTGACCACACTTCATTATTCCTTGACATAATTTATGCTAGCAATAACAATAAAATAAGAGAAAGAAATTTGTCCTGCAGAGATAGAAAAAGTATAGAAAAATATCTTTTAGTTAGAAAATCCTATGATCTCAGCAAAATTATACCTATAGAGACAATAGCTCCAGCAATGTTACATTTTACAAAATGCATGCTTAAAATTTAATTTACATATACATAAATATAACAATATAAAAATAATAATAGAGAAAGAAAGAGATATGAGAAGTCTCCTTTGTAGAAGTTGACAGGCCACAGGTATAGAAGACTGGATATATTTTCAGACTTTTGATATTTATTATTTCACTGTGCTATAAAAATGCTATTTTTGTCTTAAGAATATCATACATTCAATGGCATGGAACTTTGTGAGGAGAAAAAAGTAGAATACTAGAAGAAATTTTGAAAATGTAAAAATCATATATATATGTAACATATATATACTCATACATACATGTATACACATGTCTCTCTGTATATATATTTGTGCAGATAGATAGATAGATATGTATGTGTACATATATAAACACTTTTGAATGTAATTTTCTGGGTTAAGCCTAGAAATAAGCAAGATTATAACTATTACCAAGAACCTTCTGAGGAAGATGGCTGGTTATACTAAAAAAAAAAAAAAGAAATGGTAAAATCGTTAGATAGAAGGTTAGAAATAAAGTATAAGCCATAGTAAGTCAATATTGGTAAAGGAAGTAATTTGTGGACTAATATTTAAAAACTGACTCTCTAGAGAAAACATATAAACCAAAAAAGATGCATACAGTACATAGTTTTAAGTTTAATTTGTTTTATTAACATTTCCCCATCAGTTTCTTCAAATCTAGAAATAAAACAAATTCTTATTTGTAGTAGCTGTCTTTTTCTAGGTTTTAAATATTCACAGTGAAGATTTTCTTGAGCTGATATGAGCAAGCTTTAGCTTCGCTCTGCAGAGGTCATAAACAGACATATATAAAATGGACCTGAAAGTTAGCATCCTAGCTAATCAAGCTTCATCAGGAAGAAATTTTGTTTAAGACTTGTGAGACCAGTTACATTTTGAATAGCCCAAACATTCTGACTCTTAAATAGGAGCTCTATCTAATCTGATTTCTCCCATAGAATCTAATAAATTGGATAGATTTCTTGGTTAGAGAAGAAACAAAATATAGTAAGAATAAAACAATAATATATTCCATTTATATTGTGCTTATATGGGTTGCTAATAACTTTACATATAATATTTCATTTTATTCTCAAAATAAGTACTGGTATTATCCTGTTTTAACAGATGAGGAAAGTAAAGGAGATAGAAGTTAAAGATTTTACCTGAGTCAACTGATCTGATAAGTGCTTGAGTCCAGATTTTAAATCAGGTCTTTCTGATTCTAGGTCTAATGATGCATCCACCTATCATATCAAAATATAATATATTTCCAATAAAAATGATCATCAAGCTCACAAAGCTATGTATATGAATAACATTTATTATAAATTACTTTAAAAATCAGTGGGAAGGGATGGAAACATTTGTTCAAAGAGGTAATATAATTTGCATAATTTCACATTTATTATGTAAGAATCTACTGATCGCCTACTATGTATAGCTCATTTACTAATCCTCCTATACATAACATCATTATAGAAGTACTAAGATTATGCTATTTTTAAAAAGACCTTAAAATATGAATTTATTCTCTGGCAAATGCTTCTCTTTTACTTTACCACTTTTCAGAGACTGAGTAATGTACTTAAACATGAAAAAGAAAACGTATAGAATGATTTTCCAAAAAAGCCAATTTTGAAACAGATTAAACCTGTTTATCAAATGTGACTGACGACTTTAGTAGAACTTTCATCTGAAAAAAATTATTCCTTCTATATCTGAATTGATTGATGCTTGAAAAAAAGGTAAGAGTTATAAAATTATTAAATATTGGGGATTTAAAGATTACTACAAAAAAATAAAAGTAACTAATGACTCTACTGAATACTGGAACACATCAAATTGAACTTAATTAATCTTTGACTTCAATTTAAAAAAAATATGTAACTGTTGGGGCAGCTAGTTGGCATAGTTGGCACCAGCCTTGAAGTCAGGAGGACCTGAGTTCAAATCTGGTCTCAGACACTTAACTTTCCCTAGCTGTGTGACCCTGGGCAAGTCACTTAACTTCAATTGCCTCAGCAAAAAGCAAAAAAAAAAAAAAAAAAAAAAAAAAAACATGTAATTGTTGCATATCTAGGAATTCAGTTGATACATTAAATTCAACAAGAATTTCTTAAGTATCTTCTAAGTGTTAAGTTCTATGAGACCTAATAAGTATTTTTCAGTTGTGTCTTACTCTTCATGGGGAGAAGTACAAGAGGAAATAAGAAAGGAAAAAGGAAGGAAGGAAGAAAGGAAAGAAGAAAGGATGGGAAGAAGAAACAAAGGAAGGAAGAGAAAGAGGGAGCAAGAGAGGGAAAAAGAGAGGGAGGGGGAGGGAGGAAGGAGGGGAGAAAATGAGTATTTATAAAGCTCCTGTCATATGTCAGCCTTTATGTTTTTTTAGGAATATCATTTTTAAAAATAAAAATGTAATTATTTGAGAGTAGAAATCTAGGGGGCGGAGGCAAGATGGCAGAGTGAAAACGTGACTCAGCATCCTCCTCCGACCTTCTCTCAAATCAACAATAAAATAAGCCTCTGAACTGATCTTCAAGTAAACGAATCCAGAAATATTTCGACACTGCTTGTTGATATGTCTGAAGAACTTCACATCAGGTTTGTCTAACTCGGACAGAGGGATAAACAGTTTTGTAGTCTGGAAGTGAGAGTGGGATTCAGCTCATCTCATCATGGCAGAAACTCCAAACTCCAAATTCCAAAAACCTGGAGTTTATCTGAGGCACTCGGGACACTCTGCCCTGATTGGGGACAGGTGTTCTGGCAGACTTGCCTTGTTTAAGGAGTAATTCAGACTTAGTCCTAGCCCCCACCGTTCCAGTACCTTAAGTTAATTCGCTGAAGTGCTCCAGGGCAAAGATCTTCAGTTGCTGTTTCAGCCGTCGTTTTTTCCCCTACTTTAAAGAGATATCCACACTGTCTAAAAAAAAAAAAAAAAA
>JAJPUD010029241.1:538-14050 GCA_023553655.1 Myrmecobius fasciatus
AATTGGAAAAATGTTAAGTGCTCATGGGTAGGCAGAGCAAACATAATAAAAATGACAATACTACCCAAACTAATCTACTTATTTAGTGCCATACCAATCAAACTCCCAAGAAATTATTTGACAGATCTAGAAAAAATAGTAGCAAAGTTCATTTGGAAGAATAAAAGATCGAGGATTTCAAGGGGATTAATGAAAAAAAAAGGCAGATGAAGGTGGCCTTGCTGTACCAGATCTAAAACTGTATTATAAAGCAGCGGTCATCAAAACTGTTTGGTACTGGCTAAGAAATAGAGCAGTCGATGAGTGGCACAGGATAGGTTATCAGGACAACCTAGGCATTCACCTTAACAATCTAGTATTCGATAAACCCAAAGACCCCAGCTTTTGGGATAAATACTCACTATTCAGCAAAAACTGCTGGGAAAATTGGAAACTAGTGTGGAAGAAATTAGGGCTTGACCCATACCTAACACCATATACCAAGATAAAATCTAAATGGGTTCATGATCTAGATATAAAGAGGGACTTTGTAAGCAAGTTAGAGGAACGTAATAGAGTTTATCTCTGAGACCTGTGGAGATGGAATAAATTCATGTCCAAAGAAGACTTGGAACTCCTAATTGAACACCAGATGGATAATTTTGATTACATTAAGTTAAAAAGTTTCTGTACAAGCAAAACAAATGCAGACAAGATTAGGAGGGAAGCATCAAATTGGGAAATCACCTTTACATTTAATGGTTCTGATAAAGGCCTCATTTCTAAAATATATAGAGAATTGTCGCATATATATAAGAATTCAAGCCACTCTTCAATAGATAAGTGGTCAAGGGATATGAACAGACAATTTTCAGATGGTGAAATTAAAACCATCTCTAGTCATATGAAAAGTTGTTCCAAATCAGTATTGATCAGAGAAATGAAAATTAAGACAACTCTGATGTACCACTACACACCTGTCAGATTGGCTAAAATGACAGGAAAAGATAACGATGAATGTTGGAGGGGATGTGGGAAAACTGGGACACTAATCCATTGTTGGTGGAACTGTGAACGGATCCAACCATTCTGGAGAGCAATTTGGAGCTATGCTCAAAAAGTTGTCAAACTGTGCATACCCTTTGACCCAGCAGTGTTTCTACTGGGCCTATATCCCAAAGAGATCTTAGAGGAGGGAAAGGGACCCACATGTGCAAGAATGTTTGTGGCAGCCCTTTTTGTAGTGGCTAGAAATTGGAAACTGAAGGGATGCCCATCAATTGGAGAGTGGCTGAATAAATTATGGTACATGAATGTTATGGAATATTATTGCTCTGAAAGAAACGACCAGCAGGACGATTTCAGAGAGGCCTGGAGGGACTTGCATGAACTGATGCTGAGTGAAATGAGCAGAACCAGGAGATCATCATACACAGCAACAACAGTATTACATGATGATCAATTCTGATGGACATGGCTCTCTGCAACAAAAAATTGTCTCAAACCAGTTCCAATTGTTCACTGAAGAAAACCATATACACCCAGAGAGAGGGAAATGAAATATGGACCACAAGGTAACATTTTCATAATCTCTATTGACATTTGCTTGCATTGTGTTGCCCTTCTCTGATTCTTTTTTTCTCTTGTAGATAGGATTTTTCTTGCATAACTTCTCAAGCATTTCAACATTATTAACATGTAGTGGACTTCCTGCCATCTAGGGGAGGGGAGGGGACTGGGGGTAAAATTTGTAATGGAAAGCTTTGTAAAGATCAATGTTGGGGAACTACCCATATCTATGTTATACAAATAAAAAGCTTTAATAATAAAGAAAAAAAGATTTTCAAAGATGTCTGTCTCAGTGTTGCCCTTATTGTGTGTATTATTTTATTGGTTCTGCTTTGCTCTTCAGCATGGTATTCTTATCCATTCTGCTACTATTGCTGTTCTATGGTTTCAGTTATGATCACATTTGAAGTTTTCTGGGTAAAGATGCTGCAGTAGCTTATCATTTCCTTCTCCAGCTCATTTTATAGGAGAGGCAAATAGGGTTAAGTGATCTTCCTATGGTCACACGACTAGTAGGTAAGTATTTAAGGCCAGATTTGAGCTCAGAAAGATGAGTGTTCCTGACTCCAGGACTAACACTCTATTCACTGAGTCAATTAATTGGCCCTGTCTAAAAATGGAATGAGCTAATTAAGACAGTGATGGATTCTCCCTCCTTGGAGGTTATACAGTAACAGGCTAGATGCCATTTTTCAGAGAGGTTATACAGGAGATTTCTTCATATGTGGACGCCTGCATAGTCCCTCCAAACTCTTACATTCTCCGATTCCACAAAATTGTTTGTGAGTATATGAATTTTGTGTACACTATATTTTTACAGTCATTAGAATCACAAAGTATAAAACTAGAAAGACCTCGGAAGTCATCTAGGTGAGAAACTTCCAAACTTTTAAAATAAAAATATATTTTTAATGTTAAAAAATTGTAAGATCTTACATGAAAATAGAAAAACTATGTGGCATAAGGGATAGAACACTGGAGTTGGACCAAAAGATCTGAGTTTAAATCCCTCCTCAAGCACTTAGTAGTTGGGTGACTCTGGGAAAATAATTTATTACTAAGTAGGCTGAGTTTCCTTAGCTCTAAAATGGGAATAATGATAGCATCCAATCACAGGTTTTCTTTCTTTTTTAAAAAAGAGTACAAAATGAGCATTAAATAAATTGGAAGTGCTTTCATAAACTTAAAATATGAAGTAACATTATTGGTAATATTCTTTGAAAAATACATAATGACAAATGCTACTACAAATTCTTTTATGCCTTTAAATATACTTGTTTTTTTTATTAAATGTGTGTTTTACTATGTATGTGTGCATCTATATATATATTTTAAAAACTGATATGTGTATATATGTATGTGTGTGTTTGTATAGAGGTATATTTATGAGACATTATTTATTTGGTCTACAGAAGGCATGCATATTTGTTTATTATTCTAAGTTATTTAATGAGTTGGCTGGGGTTGCTCCTCTGTTTTCAGAGATTGGGTGTCTTGTGGAAGCAAAGAAGCTATCTACCCAGGATCTGATTCCACATTTATATCATTCAGTATAGAAAGTACAGAAAATATACTTTTACAAACATATGCGGTGGGAAAAGGCAACAGGTACTTACTTATTTCCTAGTGTTACTAAACAGTTCTGGGTTCTCAGAACAAACATGCAAAGCAAGAGTCAGACAGGTGCTTCTTTTTTCCCTAATGCAGATGGGTCTCAAAGATTTGCTACATATTCTATTGAGCTGTTTTATGAATATCCTAAAAATCAACAAAACCTTGTGTTTCTACCTAGGATCTAAATTCTTAAAGTTATAAAAATAAAGATAAAAATGACAACTCTTGGGGCACACATCAGTTCTTACAATTGCTCCATGTCTCTTCTTTTTCCTCGTGGCTTCCCACATGGCTTCTTAAGTTATGAAATACTAATATAAATGGGCCTAGATTTATAGCTGTAGAATACCTTAAAGGATATCTATTCTAAACACCACTTTTTATACAGATGAAGAAACTGAAGCCCCAATGGGTAAGATTACTTTCTCAAAGTTATAAAAGTAGTAACTTGGCATAGAATCAGGATTTGAACTGAATTTCTCTGATTCATAAGTCCAAAAATCTTTCTATTATATCATGCTTCTTATATTGGAAGATATAACAAAAGCCTTTAAATAATTTAGAGCTACCAGTATTGGGAGTTTCTGACATCCCTCAGATATGGTTTCTTGGAAATATGTCACATCTTCAAAGTCCTCAGAGATAGCATAGAGTCGATGCCATGACATTGGGAGAATAGAAGGAAAGAATCTTCCTGCATTCGGGGAGAGGTAGCTATGGATATATCTGAAATACTTACATAGTCTTCCTTTTCTTTCCATTGAGAAATAAAGTATAGAAAGGGATATAAACAGAGACAATTTGTTAATATATTGCTAAATTAAATATATATATATATATATATATCTCCATATCTATAATTATTCCTTCCTTCTTTTTCTTCTTTCTTTCTTTCTCTTTCTCTTTTCTTCTCTTCCTCCTCCTCCTTTCTTTTCTTCCTCTTCCTCCTCCTCCTCCTCCTCTCTGTCTGTGTGTCTGTGTATATGTCTCTCTCTGCCTCTGTCTCTCTCTGTTTTTTTCTCTCTCACACATTCTCTCTCTTTTTCTTTCTGTGTGTCTCTCTCTCCCTATCTATTCACCACTATTCATGTATCTATCTTTGAAGCTACTTTGGAATTGGCAGACTGGATTCCTAGAATGCAGGTGACTACTTCTCCCCTCAGAGTCCTAGGTTTAAGGGAAAGAAAGGAGAGAAAGAAAGTATTAAAGTGTCTGCTGTTTTCCAGGCACTGTTAATATTATCTCATTTGATCCTGACAAAACTCCTGTGAAAAAGCTGCTATTACTACCCCTCTATTATAGGTTCAGAAACTCAGACTGAGATCAGTTAAATGACTTTTCCTGGGGTCATACAGCTAAGTTTCTGAGGGAGGATTTGATTTTAGGTCTTCCTGACTACAAATCTAGTACTTTGTAATTTAGTCAAGAATTTATAAACTCAATTAGTAAACTTTTTTTAAGGGAAAAAATGAATCCATGATGGAGTTTTTCGAAAGAAGTGATAGATTAACATATTTAGAATATAAAAACATTCAAGTGTAGGAAAATCTAACAGAAGAGAAACACAAAGTAGTCATGTTAAATGAACAAATGAAATCCACATAGGCCTAGCAATTGGTTTTGATATCTAGAGATGATTAAAAATAAGAAAACTCCAAGAAAAACCTGACAAAACAAAACAAACAAAACCCTAAATATCATAGTGCAAGAAATAATATAAGAAAACTCTGAACTTCAAAATATAGACAAAAAAATACTAGTCAAGGAAATCTACTGATTTCTTCTATAAATAAAATCTACACTTTAAATTCTAAGTAACACAGTAGTTAAATTTAACAATTTAAATTTTTAAAAATTTCCATAATTCAAAGAAAAGATCTTTAAATATAAAGAAAAAAATTCAAATAACTCAAGATTATTTGAAGTCATAATAAGTCTCAGTAGAGAATTATATAGCACATGTCAAAAAGCAAAAGAGTTAAAAGTTGCAATTGAAATGACATAACTCATAAACTCAAAGCCAATCAACACAAAACAAAAAAGGGACATATGCAATATATACAGAGTATTCCAAAAGTCTTTAGTTATAATTTTAAACTATTTAAATATACCCACATGTATGTATATATGCACATATATACACATATAGAAAATATTACTCTTTTTAACACTTTGAATAGAAAAATGAAAGCTAAATAAATATAACTGTCAAGGAAAGAATAAGTACTAAGATCTATTACTGCATGTTTAGAGGTTATTTAAAAGGGAAAGATGGACTGTTGGAGGCGATAATGATGAAAATAAGCAAAGTGGTATCATCAAGGGAGAAAAATCAATTAAAAATGTGAGCAGAGGGGTAGCTAGTTGGTGTAGTGCCTAGAGCACCAGCCCTGAAGTCAGGAGGACCTGGGTTCAAATCTGGCCTCAGACACTTAACATTTTCTGACTGTGTGATTCTGGGCAAGTCACTTAACCCAATTACCTCAGCAAAAAATAAAATAAAATAAAATAAAATAAGCAGAACTTACAGGATCAACAATACAGAGCTTACATGGTTCTCAAAAGAATCATGACCAATTTTTAACCACCAAATGAAAGAATGTTTGAAGTTACTAATTATAACAGAAATGAAAAACAAGACAACTCTGTGGTTTTATCTTACACCTGGCAAATGTCCAATATGGGAAAAGATGGAATGGGGTCAGTGTTGGAGGTATTATAGAAAAATTGGCAAACTAATGGTGAAGCTTTGATTTGATTCAACCATTGTGGAAAGGATTTCTTAAAACATCTAAATAACACATCAAATTAAATGAAAATAACACATAAAAATAAAAATTGGCTAAAATCTGTATTTTTTTTAATCTAAATATTCCAATGCCTGGCCTATTCCCCCTTGGAGGACAGCAATAGACAGTCTCCAGAGACTTCTGAATCTTAATAATAGCATCTTTTAAAGTAGAAATTATGGAGGATAGTGTAGATGCCCATTGATTGGGGAAATGACCATATAAATGACATAACTTGGTCAGTGAGGTGGCCATAATGGATAGTGTATTGCACCTGGAGTCAGGAAGACTCCTCTTTAAGTTCAAATATGGTCTCAGACACTTAGTAGTTTTGTGACCTTGAGCAAGTTACCCAATCCTGTTTGCCTCAGCTTCCTCATTTGTAAAATGAGTTGGAGAAGGAAATGGCAAGCCACTCCAGATAATATTGAGTTAATTTTACCTATTGTTTTCCTACATTCTCAAAGAAGACCAGTGACATCAGGAGCATGATATCTTGACTTGCAAAATGAATTGAATTCAAGTGGGGCAGAGCTGAGTTATAAGAAACATTTATACAGCACTTACTATATGTCAGGCACTCTGCTAAGAGCTTTTTCATTGATCTTCACAACAGCCCTGGAAGGAAGATGTATTATTATCCCTATTTTACAGAAGAGGAAACAGGGAAATTGGAGGTAAGTGACTTACCAAGAGTCCTTCAGATAGTTAGTGTCTCAGGCCAGATTTGATATCAGTTCTTCTTGATTATAGCTCTGGCACTCAATCCACTGTACCAGCTAGATGCTTCAGAAAATATATTTGATGATACTTTACATTTTTTGTAAATGTTGGGAAACTATGGACATCTAACAACATATGTAATGTGAGATTTTCTTGATTGATATGTTGCTGAGTTTGGCTGAACCATTTCCTGCCCTCCAACCCCTCTTTTAGTCTTTTTTATAAGTAACTGCTTCTGCAAGTGAGATTGAAAAGGTATGTGGTAGAAAATGAAGATGATACGAAAACAAAAGACAGAAATAAAATGTATTTAAAGGATCATGTTTTTTTAAATCTCCCACAAACTACATTTTCCTAAAAAAAAAAAAAAGGAAACTTTCAAAAACAGTTATTTTGACTGATGGTACATATTACTTCCTACTTACATGCTCATTGTTAACAAAAAGGAAAAATAGGTGCTTTTAATTTAATTATTTGATAACCTTGGTCTTTTGTATTTCATTTGACTTTTGTTGTCCTAAAATCATTGTCTATCCTGTTATTTTATCTCTGTTCTCTGCTTTAGTTCACACAAGTTTCCCATGTTTCTATCAATTCCTAATTTTCATTATTCTTAGTATCATTTCATTACATTCAAATAACACATTTTTAAGTCATTCAAGAAATCCCTGAACATTCAACCAATCATTTGATTAAAGTATTTACTAAGTGTCTACTGTGTGCTAGGAATTTTTGTTAGGTACTTGAAAAAGAAATGCATAAGTGAGACAGTCTCTGCTTTCAAGTAATTCACATTCTACTGGAGGAATATATCTTTTTCACATGTATGTATAGGATACATTCAAAATGAATAAGGTTGGTGAGGGGAGAAACTGGAAGAAGGGCACATGATTTATTTCCAGCTTTTGCTTAGTACAAGTAATGTTGCTGTGAATATTTATGTACATATGGACCCTTTCTTGTTATTGGTCTATTGAAGTATAAACCCAGTAGTGAATCAGTAGGTCAAAAGGAATAAGCAATTTCATAACTTTCCTTTGATTATTTCAAATTGTTGCTCAGAATAGTTGGACAATTTCACAGTTCTACTAGCAATGAATTAGCATGAATGTCTTCCTACAGTCACTAAAACATTGAATTTTTTCATCTTTGCCAATTCATAAAGTTTGTGATGCTTCAATTATTTTAATGTGTATTTCTTTGAACACTAATGATTTTGAATATTCAGATGATTGTTGGTTGTGTTTATTCTTTTGAAAAACATTTTCTAACATTTGACCACTTGTGTATTGGGAAATAGATTTTATCATATAGCTTTGTATAAAGCTCATACAGCTTTTATATGTCAAATTCATAATAGTGTTTTAAAAATAAATGTTTATTGATATATCTTATTTTTATATCATATATAATTAACAAGGATGTTTAGGACATAGATTTTTTTCTCCAATCTTTTCCTTTTGGCTTTTGTTTGCACATTTTTTCTAATTTTACATAAATGAAATTATTGTCTTTTATAATCTCCTCCATCATGCTTCTGGCTATTAATTTTTCCCCTAGCTGTGACAGACATAACCTATTCTCCTTTAACTTTTAAATTATGTGATTTTAAAATACTTTTTTCTTTTATCCTCTTGAATTTTATTATGGTATATGGTACAAGGAGCTGATCAGAAAAAGGATATTGATAAGACATTTGGGAAGCATATCCCAAGCCTGTCATTAGAGGCTTGAAATAGCAGTGATAGAACACTTCAGTTATCTGGGTATATGTTAGATCTCCCTCCCTGCCAAAAGTAGAGGAAACAATAATTTCTTTCATTTTTTCCTTTGACATGTGGAGGAATCAAAGTTATGGGGGTAGGTGAGGTGGGGTGGAGAAGGACTTCTGTTCTTGATCTGATTTTCACATGGAACTGGTTATTGGAATGAAAATTAAATTATGAGAATCCTCAGAGGCAGTGGCTATTATCTTAGAATTTTTGATGGAGGAGAAAAAAATGAAGCAAAATTTGATATATACCTAGATTTTGGGAAATCAGATTTTAGAAGATTTGGAGAAAGGAAAGCTTTAGGATTGAGATATTTTTTGAGCTAGGCATAAAATTCTGTGAAGAAAATTACACAGGAGAAAGAATTTGCTCTCAAGAATGGAATTCAAAAGAAACAAAATGAAGTAACTCATATAAGATAGAAAATGGAAAATTATCCAAAGAAACCAGAATGGATATGTAAGAACTTACCAACAAACAAATTACAACAAAAGATTTATCTAGAAAGGGTAAGTCTCATGTTATTCATGTGGGCAGTATGGTGAAAGATGGAGAGAGGTGGACCTTAGAGTTAGGTGGAATCAGATTTGGCTACATGGCTACACCCAACAAGTGGTCATTAATGGTCATCCATGATATTGTCACCTTGTAAAGAAGGCCCTAGTGAAGTATACCAAGTATTTGTTATTGATTTTTTATAAAGAAATAGATACAATACTTACCGGATTTTTGTATATAACACAAAGGATAGCTAACATATTGGATGACGGAGTTAAGATTTAAAAAAACACCTTGACAGTCAGGAGTGTTGCACTGAATTTAGCAGAATGGAATTTGTGAAAGATAAATTAGATTTAAAAAAATCTCCAAAAATGCAAAATGGGAGAATTTACCTAAACAATAGTTTGCCTGACAAAGACCTGAAGACTTCAGTAAATGACAAATTCAAAGTGTGATGTGGTACACCAGCAAGCTAATGCCATCTTAGGCACGATTGAAAGGTATAGTTTCCAGGGATAAGGAAGCAATACTACTGTTGCAATCTGTTCTCTCAAGGGTTTCCATTATTTTCAGTCAGCTTGGCTAAGCTACATAGAATCTATGTGACTCTGTGAATATCTATTCATCTCTCTTTCTCTCTATTTTCCTACCTGTAAAATAGATCGGAGTAGTTCTCTAATGTCTCTTCCATCACTAACTTTCTATGTCCTGTGATTGATCTGAGGTGCAGTAAGACTCTAGTTCACTATGTTTAGGTAGCATTGACTGGAAGGACAAACTAAGTTAATGAAACTAGAGGGACAGTCACTTTTCTCACTTCTTTTACCCTGGTTCTAGAGAGTCTCTCTTGTTTTAGTCTCAGTTATATTAGAAATCTCTAAAGGATTCAAGCTTGTCTTTCCTCAGAAACTTAAAGATCTCTGTGTAACATGACCAGTAAGATGGAGGACTAGACATTTCCTTCAGTCCTCACAACCTCTCAAATCTCTCCAAAATAAGAATTACATGCAAATTCTCTCTATGGTGTCTAAGAAAACAAGGACCCCCATGAGGTGCTAATTTGCCAATAAGAGCAGAGAAGGCTAATCCCTAGTGTCTACCATGCTTACTCAGAACTCCTTTTTCTATCAGCTCCATCAAAGTACAATCCATGCTACTGGTTATTCTCTTGGATCCACTTAGCAGTTCTCTGGCTGGTATTGCACTCTCTGCCTGCTAAATCTCCCCTAGCCCTCACTATCTCATTTGGAGGCCACAAGCAGCTGAACGCAAATCCACTCTGAACATGTAAAGCTATAGGAACAGTAAAATGGAATGGCAGCATTCCTGCTGTAGTGTGGCAGTGTTGATACAGAGAGCTAAGAAATGGGCAGGATTCCAGCAGGTACATGGAACTCTACTAGATATTCAGGAGCAGCTAAATGACTCAGTGGATAGAGCACTGGACCTAGAGACAGGAAGACCTATGTTCAAATGTGACCTGAGGGCTTACTAGTTGTGTGACCCTAGCAAATTATTTAATCTCTGCTTGCCTTATTCTACTGAAGAAAGGAATGGGAAAGGTCCAGTATCTTTGTCAAGAAAACTCTATGGATATTTTTAATCATGGAGTCATAAAAAGTCAACATGACTGAAGAACTGAACAACAACTAGACATCCAGGAAAGGGAATTAGTATCCACCTGAAGCAAGTTCTATTTCCTCTGAAGTTACTTGGAGCAGAGACTGAGGTTAGTAAAAAAATAAAATAAAATAAAATAAAAATTCCTAGCATGTCAATTGACTGAAAAAGCTTTGAGGGCCATCCCTTAGGGGAACTGCCATCAAAAAGGAAGGAATCAGAAAGTGAGAAACTTGAAAGTATAAAGGAGAAAAGTCTGAATTACCAAAGATCTCTGGAGGAAGAAAAATCATTTAAAAACCTGGAACACAAGTAAATAATTCAAAAGAGAATAAAATAATAATGAAAATGATGATAGAGGGGGGCGGAGCCAAGATGGCAGAGTGAAAACATGACTCTCTTCGTTCTCCTCCAATCTTCTCTCAAATCAAAAATAAAATAATCCTCTGAACTGATCTTCAAGTCAATGAATGCAGAAATATTTGGATACTGTTTGCTGATATCTCTGAAGAACTTCACATCAGGTTTGTCTAACTCGGACACAGGGGTAAACAGTGGTGTAGGCAGGAAGTGAGGGTGGGACTCAGCTCGCTGTGGCAGAAACTCTAAATTCCAAACTCCAAACACCTGGAGTTTATCTGAGGCACTCGGGACACTCTGCCCTGATTGGGGGCAGGTGTTCTGGCAGACTTGCCTTGTTTAAGGAGTAATTCGGACTTACTTAAGGAGTAATTTGGACCCACCAGCCCAGCACCTTAAGTTAATTCGACGAAGTGCCCCAGGGCAAAAAACTTCAGCCCCAGTTTTTTTCCCTTACCTTAAAGAGACATCCACTCTTTCTTAAAAAAAAAAAAAAAGAAGCAAAAGAGAACTCTCACCATAGACAGCTTTTATCGAGAGAAAGAAGGGGTGACCCCAGATCTTGAGGTTCCTTTAGACAAAATTCCAGAGGAAGTTATTAAGGACCATCACTGGTCCCTTTTTTAAAAGGCCTTTCTGGAAGATTGCATAAAGAACCTCAAAAGAGAGATGGAGGATAAATGGGAAAATAAACTGAAATCAGTGCAAGAAGGATATGATGCCCTGCAAAAGAGATATGAAAAAGACACCAATTTATTGAAAAATAAAATTAGTGAAGTGGAAAAAGAGTGCAATGAACAAAAAAATTCAAATGGCCAGTTAGAAAAGGAGCTTAAAAAGGTAACAGAAGAAAACAACACTTTAAAAACAAGAATTGAACAAATGCAAGTGAATGATTCAATAAGACTTCAAGAATCAGTCAAACAAAAACAAAAAAAAATGAAAAATTAGAGGAAAATATGAAATATCTCCTAGGAAAAACAACTGACTTGGAAAATAGATATAGGAGAGACCATCTAAGGAGTATTGGACTTCCTGAAAGCCATGATGAAAAAAAGAATCTAAACACTATCTTCCAGGAAATCCTGAAAGAAAACTGCCCTGAGATTGTAGAATCAGAAGGCAAAATCACCATTGAAAGAATTCACCGTTCACCTCCTGAAAGAGACCCCAAAATTAAAACCCAAGGAATATTGTGGCTAAATTTCAGGACTATAGCACCAAGGAAAAGATTCTGCTAGCAGCTAGAAAGAAACAATTCAAATACTGAGGATCAATACTTAGAATCATACATGATCTGTCAGCCTCCACATTGAAGGATCTTAGGGTCAGGAACCAGATATTCCAAAAGGCAAAGGAACTTGGATTACAGCCAAGAATAACCTGTCCAGCTAGAATGAGCATTATCCTCCAGGGAAGAAGATGATATAGATGATTCAATGATATAGGTGAATTTCACCTATTTCTAATGAAAAGACCAGATCTGAACAAAAAAATTCAACATCCAAACACAGAACTCAAGAGATGCATAAAAAGGTAAAAAGGAAAGGACTCTTGAGAACTTTATTTCTACTAGGGGGATACTTAAAGTTTGGGGGTATAATTAACTAGATATTACTTTGATAATATGAAAAAGAAAACTAGAGGGGGAAAGGTTGTCATACTGGGGAAAAGAGGGAAAGAGTGGTAAAATAAGATCTAAAAAAAGGAGGTAAAAACAAGATAAAATCTCTTGAAGAGGCAAAGAAAACCTAATATAATTGAGAGAAAGACCAGAGGGAGATGAGCATTGTGTAAATTTTACTCTCATCAGATTGGGCTCTAAAAGTATATATCAGACATGTGATTTCACATAGAAACTTGTCTGTTGCTAGAGGGAAGTGGGAGGGAAAGGAGGAAAAGAAAGGGATAAACTAATAGAAGGGAAAATAGAAGAATCAGGGGAAAGGAGTAAAAACAGGGGGAGAGGATCTAAAGGGTGGAGTATTGTTTAGGGGAGAGGGTCATCAAAAGCAAAGTACTGAGGAGGGGGGAAGGGAGAAGGAGGAAAGAAAAGGGAAAAACATAACTTGGGTAAATAAGATGGCAGGAAATAAAGAATTAGTTATTCTAACTGTGAATGTGAATGGGATGAACTCTCCCATAAAGTGGAAGCAGATAGCAAACTGGATTAAAAACCAGAATCCCACAATATGTTGTCTACAAGAAACACATCTAAAACATAGTGACACATATAGGATGAAGGAAAAAGGCTGGAGCAGAACCTATTATGCTTCAGGTGAACAAAAAAAAAAGCAGGGGTAGCAATCCTTATCTCAGATCAAGTAAAAGCCAAGATAGATCTAATCAAAAGAGATAAGGAAGGAAACTATATTTTATTAAAGGGTACCATAGATAATGTAGCAATATCTATACTAAATACATATGCACCAAGTGCAATAGCGCACAAATTCCTAGGGGAGAAATTAAGAGAGATGCAAGAAGAAATAGACAGACAAACTATACTAATGGGGGATCTCAATCTTGCTCTATTAGAATTAGATAAATCAAACCACAAAATAAACAAGAAAGAAACTAGGGAGATA
>JAJPUD010029242.1:0-14047 GCA_023553655.1 Myrmecobius fasciatus
TTCTTCTCCTCATTGACGTTTAGTCCTTCTTTACCATTTGGCTTTAAGGTTTGATTTTCTTTGGTATTTTTTCATGTCTCTTTTAAAAAGTTGCTGACATGTTTTCCATGATTTTCTAGTATTACTCTAATTTCTCTTCACAATTGTTCCTCTATCTCTCTTAATTAATTTTCAAAATCCATTTTGAGTTCTTGCATTTTCTGCAATAAATTCATATTTCTCTTTAAGGCTTTGGATGTAGGAGCTTTGACATTATTTTCCTCTGAGTGTGTTTTGATCTTTCTTGTCACTAGAGTAACTTTCTCAGAATCTTTTTTTTCTGTTTTTTTGCTCATTTTCCCAGTCTATTACTTGATTTTTACCTCTTTCTTAAAGTAGGGCTCTGTTTCCAAAGTGGAAGGTACACTCTTCCAAGCTTCAGGTTTTTGTGCCTTTAAGTTTTCAATACTTCCAAGATGGTAAGATCTAAGGAAAAGTGTGTTTACTCCTTTCCTGGCCTGTTCTCTGGTCTGTGAGTTATCACCAGCACTGTTTTCTGAACTGGAACAGCAAAGAAGGTCCTTGTTTCATTGTCACTACACGCTCTGCTATGGTAGCACTCCTCCTTGCCCTGGATCTGCCACTTAGAACTATGACAAGGTTCTCAATATGGACAAAATAACATGATACTCCCTGAGTTTTATCCAATAGACCCCCTTTAATCTCTTTCTGACTGGTTATTCATCCCCCTGACTTTGTGGACAGAATCTGCTGCTGCTTTTGCTGAGTCAGTAGCTCCCAGTATGCTGGACTGTGCTCCACTTTCATCCAGGTAGAACAAACTTTTCCTGCTGCCCTTCCAAGTTGTCTTTAGCATCTGTGGGCTTTAGAAGTCTGGAAACCATCACTGCTGCTACTATTTTAGCCACCCTAAGGCCTATTCCTGGTCTGCTAGGGCTGGGGTTGATCTGGCTTGGCCTGTGACAGATTGCATTTTGTTCTCACCTTGGTGCACCAGATCTTTCCTGACAACTTTCCAAGTCGTCTTGGGCTATAAAACTGTTCCACTCCATCTTTTTGTGGGTTCTCATGTTCTCAAATGTGTTCAGATTTGTTATCTAAAGATATTTGGAGGATTTGAGGGAGAGTTTAGGAGAGTTCCTGCCTTTGCTCCACCAATGTGGCTCTGCCTCCCATCATTATAATTTTGTAACTTTAATTTTTTTTTGTTCTTTTATTCTTTTGTTCTTTGTTCTTTGTTTTTTGTTCTTTGAAGACTGGCATTCTGTGAAACAAAGATTACTTTAGAGAAATCATGTAGAATTTTTAATGACTGAAGATTCCACCTACCAATAAAGACCCTCCTTTTTGATTAGCAATAGTCTTCTGATGATGCTATGTATCTATTACTCACAAAATATCACATGTAGAATACAAGCAACAATTGCAATAAATACAGTAAAAGTCTCTCAATATTGTTATTCTTAGTGACCATTAAAATTATACTAGGTAATTCAGGAAACATTTATTTTTTGCCAAACAAACCCATTACATTGAGTCTGCAAACTTGCCTTATGAAACTCTCCTTAAGGGAAATTACTTAGCTCCAAAGAAAAGGATCCAAGAAAAGGAAAGGTCTGATAATTTATTGAATTTTAATCTGGAATGGAAAATATCATGAATACTTGCTGCTAAAGCTAAGGAGACTCCCATGATTAATAATATGCTTGACAAATATAAATACATTTAATGTGACTTTAATGTATTTGGTGATTTAATTTTTTACATACATGATAGATTTCCATGTTAGTAAACTTTGCTAGTAGATAAATTCAGGTAGTTGTGAGTAAAATTATCAATAACAGCATATCTTTATTGCACATATATTGTGACGGACAAGTTCAAGTATTTAACGGAACAGACAAAAGTTTATACTAAGTAGATGTAATGTCAGATTCTCTTGTCAGTATATAAATCAATTAATTGGAATATTAAATCATATCTAAATGCTACAGTATGTGCCAATTACCCATTTCACAGACTTTTCAAGGTTCTCATTTTGGAGAGGATTAAGGAGTAAAATCATAAGTGTATGTAGCTGAATTATCAAAAATAACTTGACTAGACCATTGCTTTGTTCTGAAGGGCCTTCAGAACATAGGGGTTGATAGTGTTTTGTAAGCTGTTAAAGAGATAAATGCTGTTTTGAATACACCAGTTTTAAATATTCCAGAAATTACAAACCTGGGTTTTAGAATGAAAAGCCACATTACGAGACATTTATCAATTACTCTAACTGTGTCTATTTGAATATCTGCTGGTCAAAATTAGCCTGAAACAATTTATCTCCATCATCTATTACAAAAAATGATTCTCTTATAGAAGTTGTTAAGCATACAAAAACATAAAGATGCCATAGTTCATTTTCTCATATATATTATAAAATCCCACAATTACAGAAATGCTCAAGGTTGGAAGATAATAGAACAAGAATGTTTTTTTACAACATTCCCAATAGTTTTTCAATAAAACTGTGCATGTGAATCTACATTTCATTATAGTATAAAAATAAATTAACAAACTATTTTCACATTATAAAATGTTAATTTCTCTCCACATATTTTTATAATCCAGTAATACTACTCTTCTTGTTCCTCATCCAAGGCATCAAATCTCTCCATTGCATGAAATTTCACTGGCTGTCTCCTATGAATGAAATTCTCTCATTCCTTATCTCTGACTTTTGCTTTCCTTGCTTTTTTGAAGATGTTCAACCATTGCCAGTAATCTTCCCCAGCAATCCTCTTGCTATATATAGAGCATAGCTAGTGCCATTATCTAGGGTCATTTTTTTTTATTCTGTATACAACTTGCTTTTACATTGTTATTTGTATATAATCTCCCCATTGAAGTCATGGGGAATAGTAATAGAAAAGATGCTTGGAATTGGGAGAATTAGCATAGAGGTCAATGTTATTGGATAAAGGAGAATCTATCATTTTATAATGTGAAAAAAAGTTTCTTTGAGTGATATACTATCATGTTTGACATGATATTGATGTCTTATATCTATGAAGTTCTTTATAAAACTTAAAGTGCTTTATAGGTAGCAATTATTGATTATTATCAACATCTTAATAATAAAAACTGTTATTGCATTTTCTAGAAGATTCTGTATTCCAGAAAATCCAAGGCCATGCTATATAGCACAAATCCTTTAAAAAATAGGAAGTAAATCCTATTAGTGAATTATTTATTTCTGTTCTTCAAGCAGATGTCTATAAAATCATCCTGGCCAGATGTGAATCATCCCTTAACTTAATATATGCTAAAGAATAAAGTCCCATAGCCCCCTATGACAATCCATTCTGGTATTTCATAGGCATGACTATCAAAAATATATTCAAGCCTAAATTTTACACGGCCATTTCAAGCTATTTTTCTCATTCTTCTCATAGTGGAAATAGAGAACAGTCAGTCATCCCATGAGATATCATATTTTCATTCATTTTAAACATGATTTCTGTTTTGAAAATATCACACAAATGATACTGTAAAATTTGCATCCAGGATTGACATGGAATTCTCTAAATACTGTCAGTTCTTATATAATGTTCTGCCTTCAGTGTCTATATGTGAAATTCTAATATCTCATCAATTATAGCTTTTTCTAATCAAAAGAATTAAAGAAATTGGTCACACTGATCCTTCTTAAGAATTTCATCTTTTTTTTTTCTTTTCCATATGTCAAATCCTTGTTTACTTTGAGAGAGGATGCTAAGTTAATAATTTCTTTGTCTCCAGACTGCTTTACAACAACTCTATACATGATATTAAAGCATGTAACCATGTATTCAAAATAGTATTTTAAATTGTATTGAAGTGAGTTAACTTGTATTTTCTCTAAGCTTGAAAAAATTATTTGTGTGATTGAACAATAATATAGCAATCCAAATTTAATTGGAACATTAATGTTTACAAAGCTCACAAAATAATCCTGAGAGATTGGTAATATACTTCTATTCTCATTTTGTACATAAGACAAAATAAAACTTTTTTATTAGATATGTACAGATTAGATACCTATGGAAAGGATTTGCAGCCCCAAGTTCCCAAAGAATGAAAGAATATAAAGTTGATGTAAATAATGTATTTGCTTCTATAGTTACATAAGTAAAAAATGATGAAGAAGCTCTGAAGGAGAAGGAAGATTCGTTTATTCATGGAGCAATACAAGACTTGTTAAAACTTCAGTAAGAGTAAATCTTTAAGCTGATGCATTTTTGGTAATTATGGGCTCACTAAGGAAAAAAGAGATGATCACTAACTACAACAGGAAAGGTTGTCTTAGATTTCACCTAATTGTATCTAAAATCCTAGAGTGGCTGGTAAACATATCTAAAAGAAGATACCATCTAATTTAGGATATTAGTTTAAGATAGAATAAAAGTTAATGAACAGACATTATAGGAATAATTCAGCACACTCCTCAACTCCAAAGTCTAGACTTTACACAACAGGATTTCCTGGTAGTCTTGCATAGAGATCTCTTTAATTAAAATATTTCTCATGTTTCAACAACGATGAAGCTTAGAAATATTTGCTATGAAATGTGCATATCTTCAGATTATTTTCTTTACTGTAGATTTTTAGTAGATCTAACACAAAAGTTATGCACATTTTAGTTGTTTTACTATTTTATCCCTTATAATAATGCCTCTATATTGATATACACAGATAAAACCATTGTCTCTCAGAAATTCAAGAGTTGAAAAGAACCTCAGAAGCTATGTCGTCCAACCCACCATTTAATAAGAAATCTGTCTGTAACATACTTCAAAAAGTGATTAGCTATCCTTCACTTAAAAATTCCTACAGAGAAGTCTCCTATTATTTCTTGAGGTAGTCATACTTTAAGATTGTTCTAATTTAGGAGTTCTTAGCTAAGTGGGAGAAAAAATTTATAAAATTTTACAATTATGATAAATGCCTTTCAATAGAATGTTTACTTTATATAAAACTATGCATTCTATTTTTTTTTAATTCAAAATTATTCTGAAAAGAGGTCCACTGAACCACTTAGCTGCCCCAATTTGGGCATTATCCTGAAAAGTGGTCCATTGGTTTCACCATATCAGGGGTGGGAATATCTGGGCCATAAGTCATATAATATCCACAAAATCATTTGCTAAGACAAATGATCCAAACTAGATCCAAGAACCTCCCACTGCTTGAGTCCTATAAGTTGATAATTTTGTATGACCAGCAAATGATTTTATAAATATCCAAATAATCCTTATCAGGAAAAAAAAAGTTCCCCATCTCTGCATTATGATATGATAATTGTGATAAGTATTCAAAGAATTGCTATATTAAAGAGGAATTAGATTTTTTATGTTTGGCCCTCAAAGATTGCACTAGAAACAAAGGTTGGAAGACACAGAGGCAAGTTTTGGCCTGTGATTCTAAGAGTGGAAAATAAAAAACAAAGTTACTGGGTTGTTTTTGTTTTTGTTTTTTGCTGTTTAACATTTTTTTAAGATCTAGAAATGATCTAGAATAATTCCTCATTTTAAGTTGAAAGAAATTGAGGCCTAAATTGAATCTAATATTAAAGAGCAATTCTCCTCCTATAACTCAATATGATCTAAAAGTAGAATAAGCTTTCTCAGGAGCAAATTCCTAGTTACTAGATAGCTTCAAAAAGAAAGTGTTAACAGAAGTATTTCCTGCTCATGTATAACTTGAATGAGATTATTTCCAATGTCTCTTCTAGGTCTCAGATTACATGATTCTATGATTCTGATTAAACTAAAAAGGGAAAAGTTTTTTGTAAGATAAATATGTTTCACATCTTTTTATCAAAACACTCTAATTTCTATTATCTGTGTTAGTGGAGGGGAAACAGTGGTATGAATAATCCAATTATCAATTTGGAATGAATTATATGATTTTTTTTGGAGAAACAGCAGCAAATTTACTTTCCCAATAACGCTTTTGCTTCATTGCTTGATAAAATTAGTTTCAATTCCCTGAGTATATTTAGCTGAATGGTGGCTAGCATTTAGGGAGTATGCTAGTTGTTTGAAAACAGCCATTTAAAATGGATAATTGATAGAGCAAACAAGCCAAACATATATAACACATGATTGGTTAGATGTAAAATGATTGTTTTTACTTCAGGATGAAAAAGGTGTATATTATTTTCCTAGTTATTCATTTCTTATTTACTTTGGTATTATGTCGATACATTTAAGATGACTAGAAAAAGCATATAAGTTAAAAGACAATTCACAATAAGTTGTTTAATAATAAAACACCTTCGACATCATTTAAGAGAAGGAGTATAGGCAGTTAGATATAAAAGGAACTGTACTTAGCCAGGAATTTGATTGTAAACTTTCTGGTACTTCACAAGTAATTATAATATTCCATTTGTCACAGAGTCCATTTTCTGAAGAAATGAAATATATCCACAAGTAAAAATTCTTTTCTGCTAGAGAAAACAAAAATGATCATGTAGGTAATTTTTAATTTTCCCAAGTTTTTGTTGTTATTGTTATTGATATATTTTATTTCTTACATCAACATAGGTGTACTGTTTTCCATGCCTCTACCAGAAGGTAATCCTATATTACAAATAGTTGCTATTGTTAATGATTTTTAGAGAAGAAAAAAAAAAAACTCACACAATTGATCTATGCATTAAAAAACTCCCAAATTGGGGCAGCTAGGTGGTGCAATGGATAGAGCATGAGCCCTGAAGTTAGAAACATCTGAGTTCAAATCTAGCCTTAGTTACTTAATACTTCCTGGCTTTGTGACCCAGGGCAAGTTACTCAACCCCAATTTCCTCAGGAAAAAAAAAAGAAAGAAAGAAAAACTCCTAAATTTTGTACAATGTGTAACTCCTGTGGACCTCCCCTCTTCAAAGATGGGGTTGCCCTCTAATACCACTTTACTTATGCCCATTTGATATTTATAATTTTGCAGCACTTTCTTTTTTTATTTTTGATAGGTACTGTTCTATATATTTACATTATTGTAGTTACTCTGTAGATTTTCATTTTTATTCTGCCTCAGTTCATATGTTTATATAGATATCTTCATTTTAATCTATATTTATCATACACATCATTTCTTTTTTTTACTTTTTATTAATACTTTTTATTTGCAAAACATATGTATGGGTAATTCTTCAACATTAACCCTTACAAAGCTTTCTGTTACAAATTTTCCCCCCTACTCCCCACCCCTCCCCTAGATGGCAGGATATGTATACTTATTTCCACGCATCATTTTTGTGCAGGAGAAATCGTATCTACAAGAAAGAATTATCAGATAAAGGAAATACAATGCGAGCGAACATCAATAGAGAGCATGAAAATGTTATGTTGTGGTCCACATTTCACATCCCTCTCTCTGGGTGTATATAGCTTTCTTCACTGAACAATTGGAACTGGTTTGAGACAATTCTTTGTTGCAGAGAGCCATGTCCATCAGAATTGATCATCATATAGTCTTGTTGTTGCCATGAATAATGATCTCCTGGTTCTGCTCACTTCACTCAGCATCAGTTCATGTAAGTCTCTCCAGGCCTCTCTGAATTCGTCCTGTTGGTCGTTTCTTACAGAACAATAATATTCCATAACATTCATATACCATAATTTATTCAGCCACTCTCCAATTGATGGGCATCCATTCAGTTTCCAGTTTCTAGCCACTACAAAAAGAGCTGCCACAAACATTCTTGCATATGTGGGGCTCTTTCCTTCTTTTATGATTTCTTTGGGATATAAGCCCAATAGAAACACGGCTGGGTCAAAGGGTATGCACCGTTTGATAACTTTTTGAGCATAGCTCCAAATTTCTCTCCAGAATGGTTGGATCCATTCACAGTTCCACCAACAATGCATCAGTGTCCCAGTCTTCCCATATCCCCTCCAACACTTGTCATTATCCTTTCCTGTCATTTTAGCTAATCTGACAGGTGATACACATCATTTCTTACAGCACCTTACTATTGCATTACATTCTTGTAGCACAATTTGTTTAGCTATTTCCCAGTTGATATGCATCTACTTCCAAATGTTTGTTTTCACTAAAAAAAATTGGTATAAATATTTTGGTGTTTCATATCAACAATGACTTCCTTGAGTTATAATGAATAATGGTGTTTCTAGTTCAAAGATTAAAGACATTTTAATCAATGTATTTGAACAATTGAAAATTATATTCCAAAATGATTGTATCATTTCATAGTTCTAATCCTTCTACAAACTCCCAGACATTGACTGTTGCCATGTTTTGTTGTAGCTGTTGTTTTGGGTTTTTTATTTGTTTGTTTTATCAATTTGAATGGTATGATATAATTTTCTTAGGGTTTCATTTATATTATTTTTAGAAACTGACATGTAGTTGTGAGTATTCTTCAGTCTTTCTTTTGAAAACTGTCATTCCATGAATGTGAATAACCATATAGTATTTTCATCTTTTTTGTTGTTTGCTTGCTTTTATTTCTTTCTCATTTTTTTCTTTTTTTATCTGATCTTCCTTATGCAGCATAATAAATGTGGAAATTTGTTTAGAAGAAATGCACATGTTTAACCTATATTGGATTACTTCTTGTCTTATTTTTTTTTCTTTAGGTGTATTGATATTGATAGCATTTCCAGAACTATATCAAATAACAGTTTGTGAGTCTGCAACAAGAGTTGACACCAATGCTTTTCTTCCAAAATCATTGGAAAATCTTCTTATGTATTTTCATTGAATATAATAGTTGCTTTCATTTTAGATATATATTTTATGGTATTAAACAAATACTTTCTATACCTATACTTTAAAAGTTTATATATTTTATGGTATTAAACAAATACTTTCTATACCTATACTTTAAAAGTTTTTACTTTTTTACATAAAAGAATGTTGCTTATATCCTAAATCTTGCTTTGCATTTATTGAGATGATTATGTGCTTTTGGATATTTTGGTTTTTAATATGATTATGTTGATTGTTTTCCTAAAGTTCAACCATTTTTGTTTTTCTGGTATAAATCCCTCTTGATCACAATGAATAATTTCATTTATCAATCACTATACTCTGACATTACTGTCATGGAGAAAGGGCTTACATAGCTTAAGGAAACTATGAGCCAATATCATGCAGTGTTATGCAAGACAGAGTGGAAAATCTGACAGAAGGTGATTCAGTAGAGAAGTAAATGTCAAACCACTTCAGTATCATTGCCAATAAATCCCCATAGATAATATTAAAGTGATAAAAGATATAACTAGAAGATGAGGCCCTCAGGTAAGAATGTGTTCAACAGGTTATTTGAAGTGCAGAGGACAAGTACAAATAGCTTCAGAAAGAATGAACCAACCAGGCCAAACTCAAAAGGAAGTTCAGATGTGAATGTATTTGGTGTTGAAAGTGAAAAAAATCCATCTCTTCTCAAAAAAATCTATATTTAGATTGCTGAACAAGCTAAGCTGAATATTCAAGAAGAAGATGTAAAAGTTAAACAATGACATATTTGATGTCAGTGAACTTAAGTGGATGGAAAATGGTGAATATACTTCATGTGTTCATTACATATACTGCTGTGGACAAAAATCCCTTATAATAAATGGTTAGTACCCACATTCAATAAAAAAGTGGAAAGGGTAGCACTTGTTCATATTCTCAGAGGTATGATACCTGTTTGAATCCAATGCAAACTTCAACACATTAATACCAGTCTACAATCAAACCACTGCTACCAAAGAGGCCCACACTTCTCCGTTCTCTGAAGGCCTACATTGTCTTCTAGAAATAACATTAAAAAGATGTTACATTCATTTTAGAAAATGGAATGCTAAAGCAAGAAATCAAAACAGAATTGGAATAATTTTCAAATTTGTCCTTGGAGTACAAAATAAGGCAGGACAGAGACTAATAGAGTTTTTTCAGGAAAATTCACTGGACACAGCACTTTCTCAATAATCCAAAAGACAACTCTACATGTGGACATCACTTGACAGTCAATAGTGAAGTCAGATTCATTACATACTTTGTAGTCAATGGTAGTAAAGTCAGTTTAAAAAAAAGATCTGGAATGACCTCTTTGTCAGAGGAGAAGCTTTTTATTTCAAAATACAGACTCAAATTAAGAAAGTAGAGAAAATCGTCAGACCATACAAACATAAATTATATGACATCTTCCATTAATATGAACAAGAATTGATGAACAAAGTACCTGAAAAACTATGGGCAGAAATGTTAATAATATTGTAAAGAGGGCAGCACAAAAAAGGGAAAAACAGCAAAGCAAAATAGTTATTTGATGAGGCTATACAAATAACTGAAAAAAGTGAAAAAGTTAAGGGGAAAGAAAAAGATATACTGAACTGACTATAAAATTCCAGAGAATAGCAAGATATAGGTTTATTAAATAATCAATGCAAAGAAATGGAAGAAAGCAATAGAATTTGAAAGAAAAGAGATGTCTTCAAGAAAATTAGAGACATTAAGGGAATTTTTAAACTAAAACTGGGCATGACAAAAGGCAAAAATGGTAGGTATTTAGCAGAAGTAGAAGAGAATAATAAGAGGTGATAAGATTATACTGAAGAGTTTTACACGAAAGGTCTTAATATCAGTGATAACCATGATCTTGTGGTTAGTGTTCTAGTGTCATAAATTCTAGAGAATGAAGTCAAGCAGACCTTAGGAAGCATTATTAACAATAACGCTAATGGATTCCAGATAAGCTATTAAAATACTTAAAAAGATGATACCTTTAAAGTTTAACAGTCAATATGCCCCCAAAATTGGAAATTTCAACACTGGTTTATGTTATAATCCTAAAGAAGAGCAATGCCAAAGAATGTTCCAATTACTGAACAATATATTAGAATTAAATATGGAACAAGTGATTGGTTTAAGATTGGAAAATGATTACAAGATTTTATGTTGTTATCTTATTTATTTAATATATAGAGAGAGTTCATACTGCAAAATACCAGACTGGATGAATCAAAAGCCATAATCAAAGTTTCTGGGAGAAATAATAGCAGTTTCACATATGAAAAAGATAACACTTTGATGGCACATATTGAAGAAGTGTCTTGATAAGAATAAAAGAGGAATGTGTAGAAGCTGGATTGATGATTAACATCAAAAAACTAAGATCATGGCAAATGGTTCCATTATTTCCTAGATATTTGGGGGAGAAAAAAATCAAAGCAGTGTCAGATTTTATATTTTTGGGCTCACAAATCATTCCAGATGGAAAGAACAGCCATGAAATTAAAACATGATTGCTCCTTGGAAGGAAAGTTGTGAAAAATATTGATAGCATTCCAAAAAGCAGAAGCATCACCTTGCCAACAAAGATCCACAGAATCAAAACTATGTTTTTTGCTGTTGTTACTATTGTTTGTTTGTTTGTTTGTTTTCAGTAGCAGTGTGTAGTTATAGGAGTTTTATGATAAGAAGAACTGCACCACAGAATTAACGATTTTTAATTGTAGTAGAGAAGACTTTTGAGAGTTCCTTGGATATTAAGGAGATCAAATCAGTCAATACTTAAATCAGTCAATACTTAAATAATGCAAACTAGTCATTGGAAGGACAATTACTGAAGCTGAAGCTTAAATACTTTGGTTGCATAATGAGACAATGGGACTTGCTAGGAAAGACACTGATGTTGGGAAAGATTGATGGCAAAAGAAGAAGAGAATGGAACATGAGATGGAGAGTATAATGAAAGCAATAAACATGAGCTTGGCTAGACTTTGGAAGATAGTAAAGGATAGAACCACCTATTATGGCCCGCAGGATCTTGAAAAGTTGGACATGACTGACAAAAAATGAACACTGAAGGCAATACTGATAGATTTTAAAAAGCATCAATATTATTAATAATATCAATATTATTACATTTAGTTTTCTTTCTGTTTTATCTTTCACTAATTTAGCTATGATAATTATGTCTCATAAAAAGATTATGCTGGGATATCTTCTCATTTTTGGAGAATACATTCTTAAATATAGGTATTAATTGTTCAAAAATAATTGATAGAATTATCCCATGAATTCATTAGATTTATAAGTATTGTTTTCCTTTGTTAATTCCTTTACATCTTGATCTATTTCATTTGCTAAGATAGAACTAAGATTGATTTATCTGCTTGTGTTTAAGATCTTTTATTTTAATTCCTGAGAATACTGATGATGTCAGGATTTTTTGTTTTGTTTGTGCTATTGTTCCTGATCTTTTGATATTGATTTTCTTGACTGTCCCTTCTGATAGTGGTTTCCATAGGGGCTGGATCTCAAAGCCTCCCAGCTTCCTCCATGCTGGGAAGTTTGTAGCTCACCAGCCTAATAAAATGCTTCAACTGACCTTTATATGGTAAGAACTGGATACAACACAATAAACTTTCTTTTCCCTCAGGCTTGATGTGCACTCATTCCCCCATCTATACATGCACATGGAATCCTGCTCTCGTGTCTTATAACATTCCTTCTGTTTTCATTTCTCTGGCAAGTCTTCAGGAGGTCAGAGAGTTACTGTGCTACTGCTCTGGTGTTATTCATCAAAGTATCAATTGTTTAGAGCTTTGTCATGCTGGTGCTAAGCGGTGGTGGGTCACAGCATGTTTTTGCTCCTGACAGGATTATTTAGGCCTGTTGAGCTGGCTTTCCATCCATATCTGACAAAACTTTTGGAGCCAGGAGCTGAAATTTCCACAATCACTGATCTGTATGTTGGATCCTTGGGTCTGATTGTATGATCTTATTGTCATTAGAATAGGAGATAGGAAAGAAGTACTGAAACTTATTACAAAAAGAGGAGATAGTGTGGGGATTAAAAAAACATAGAGGGTTTGAAGAAACTTTAAAGACCATCTAGTCCAATCCCCATATTTTCCAGTTGATGAACCAATGGTTTTTGTTCTTTGTAGAGGACCAAAATGACATAACTAGGTAAGAGTAAAGTTATAGTGTGTCTGACTATGGCTGATCAGACTAATTTGAACTGGGAATGCTCTTCCACAGGTCAGAAACAAATAGACTCTATGAGCAATTAGGGTGGTTTCTCCAACTTTGTGCGTCTTGCATTAGTTCTGAGCTTATTCAATAACTTTGTACATCTTACATTAGCTCTGAGCAAACTAAATTCTGCTTTGCACATAGAACACCTTCTCTGATAAGGGCACGCCATGCTGGGCAATCCTTTGCCAGTGTCTCCCATGTCATACAGTCGATTCCAAATTTCTTAAGAGAGACCTTGACAGTGTCTTTCTATTACTTTCCCTGAATGCCTTGTGAGAACCTACCTTTTGTGAGTTTTCCATAAATAGTGTTTTTGGAAAGCTTAGATTTGGCATTAAAACAATGTGGCCTACTCAATGGAGTTGCCCTCTGCAGCAGAATTTGAATGCTTGGCAATTTATTTTAAGAAAGGATCTCAGTGGAATAAATTTATGTCCAAAGAAGATCTGGAACTCCTAATTGAACACCAGATGGATAATTTTGATTATATTAAGTTAAAAAGTTTCTGTACAAATAAAACTAATGCAGACAAGATTAGGAGAGAAGCATCAAATTGGGAAATCATTTTTACATTTAATGGTTCTGATAAAGGTCTCATTTCTAAAATATATAGAGAATTGTCTCATATATATAAGAATTCAGGCCACTCTTCAATAGATAAGTGGTCAAGGGATATGAACAGACAATTTTCAGATGATGAAATTAAAACCATCTCTAGTCATATGAAAAGTTGCTCCAAATCACTATTGATCAGAGAAATGCAAATTAAGACAACTCTGAGGTACCACTACACACCTGTCAGATTGGTTAAAATGACAGGAAAAGATAACGATGAATGTTGGAGGGGATGCGGGAAAACTGGGACACTAATACATTGTTGGTGGAACTGTGAACAGATCCAACCATTCTGGAGAGCAATTTGGAGCTATGCTCAAACAGTTATCAAACTGTGCATACCCTTTGACCCAGCAGTGTTCCTACTGGGCCTATATCCCAAAGAGATCTTAGAGGAGGGAAAGGGACC
>JAJPUD010029243.1:0-14047 GCA_023553655.1 Myrmecobius fasciatus
TTTCAATTTATTTTCCCATTTATCCTCCAGCTCTCTTTTGAGGTTCTTTATGCAATCTTCCAGAAAGGCCTTTTGAAACGGGGACCAGTGATGGTCGTGGCTGTTTTTTTCTGGATTTTTGTCTAAAGAAACCTCTGTATCTGAGGTTGTTTCTTTGCCTTGATAAAAGCTGTCTATGGTGAGAGCTCTCTTTTGCTTCTTCATCATTTTTTTTTTTAGACAGAGTGGATATCTCTTTAAGGTAGGGGGAAAAAAAAAGACCTCGGCTGAAGACGCTTTGCCCTGGGGCACTTCGGCGAGTTGACTTAAGGTGCTGGGCCATTGGAGGCTAGGACTAAGTCCGAATTACTCCTTAAACAAGGCAAGTCTGCCAGAACACCTGTCCCCAATCAGGGCAGAGTGTCCCGAGTGCCTCAGATAAACTCCAAGTGTTTGGAATTTGGAGTTTGGAGTTTGGAATTTCTTCCATGGTGAGCCGAGCTGAGTCCCACCCTCACTTCCGGCCTGCACAGTTGTCGTCTATTTATCTCTCTGTCTGAGTCCGACTAACCTGATATGAAGTTCTCCAGAGAACCGTGCCCAAATATTTCTGAGTTCGTTGACTTGAAGATCAGTTCAGAGGCTTATTTTATTGTTGATTTGAGAGAAGATCGGAGGAGAGGCAGAAAGTCACCTTTTCACTCCGCCATCTTGGCTCCGCCCCTCTGTTTATATTTCTACATGGGAGGATGATACTCATTACTCTTAGAGCTGTCTCATTATTATGGCAGTTAAAAGGAGTATACATAGACTGAGGGCACAGGTATGAGTTGAATAATAAGGCATAATATCCTTTAAAATGGTAAAATCAAGAGGTAACAGAAGAATGTATGGGGAGAAAGGGAAAAGCAGAAGTGGAATGGTGTAAATTATTTGTCGTAATATATATTTGTCATTTCATAGGCAAGAAAAAGTTTTTACGGTGGAGGGAAGAAGTAGAGGAGAGAGTAAGTGAGTGACCCTAACTCTAATCAGAATTAGCTCAACAAGAAAATAACATACACACTCAATATGGGTATAAAAATTCATCTTAACCTGTAGGAAAATAGGAAAGGAATGGGATACAGGAAGTGGGGAGGGTGATAAAAGAAAGGACATATTGGGAGAGGACTTGAGCAGCAGCAAAACACTTTTGAGAACATACAGGGTGAAAGAAGAGAGAGAATAGAATAAATAGGGAGAAATGCAGTTAGCAATAGTAATTGGAAAAAGTATTTTGAAGTAAGTTTCTCTCAGGTCTCATTTCTCAAACATAGAACTATAAAATTAAAAAAAAAAATAGGAGCCTTGCCCCAACTGATAAATGATCAAAAGATAAGTTCTATGCCTGAAGGGCGATAAATTCATGCATATACTTTGACCTAACAACACCACTACTAGGCATGAATACCAAAAGAGATTTAAAAATAAAAAAAAGAAGGAAAATAACCTAGATGTACAAAAATATTTACAGCAGCTCTCTTTTCCATCACTTCGCATGTGATTTCTAAATTGGGGGTGGGGATAAGTGAGAAAACCTGGAATTCAAAAGTTTGAAAAACAAATGCAAAAAAAATGATTCAAATGTAATTGGCAGAAAATATTAAATAAATTAATTTAAAAAATAAAGTTGAGGAAACTGAGACAGTTAAGTGGTGTGCCCAGGCTTACAAAGTTATGAAGTTTCTGAAACTGATTTGAACTTGAGTCTTTCTGACTTTTTGACATTCTATGCATTGTACCACCCAACTACTCCAAAATAAAGGATACTGGGATATAATTATATCTATCTCTCTTTTATATAGTATTAGTATAAATGATATGGTATTCAATTTCAAATTACATTTCTGATAATTTTTTCTTAATGAGGAAAGAATGTACTAAATTTTATAAGCAAGGCTCTTTCCCATCACATGCAATTCTATGATGAACACACATATCAGGTAACAGTTCTATTCGTTCAAATTAGTAAAAAGCACAAATCAAAGAAAGTATATATTCAAAAATGAGTGCCAGACAATACAGAACAAAGGAATTCTCCCATTGAAGGTGTGGTAACTCATCTCAGTCAAGAGAGAGAATTCCAGATTTCAGTGAAGGAAAAAATTGTTAAAGTATCTAGTGTATCAGGCTGGGAACAGGGGCTTGTTTGAAACTGCCATCTTCTCTTATGTAAGCTTCTTTTCAGATTCCTCTTTTTCCTTCAGGAATCTGTTGTGGGTTTGGCCTTTAACTTTAAAGAATGTTATAGAATAAGTTTGTTGCTTATGATACCAAACTTTTATGATTAGAGAAGGCAAATTTTCTTATAACTACCTTAACAAAGATCAAATCAAAATAATAAATCACATAATGATTAATAATTTCAAGCATAAACTACAATTAAATGCATTGTTTTGAGCCTAGATTTATACAAAGGGGCAGTCAGAAGCCTCATGGTCCTACAGAAAAAATCTAGTCAGAAAAGCTCTGATGACACAAAAACTTTTCAGCACATACACTATGGGCAAAGCAAAGGTAACCTGCAACCATGGAAGTAAGAGATAGACATATCTGAATTTCACCAATTGTTCCTATATCCTGCAACTGGATCGATCTGATTCTGAATTAGATTTAGCTCAATTTAGGAGGCCAATTATCAGATTTGTATTGGATTAGAGTACCTTTAAACTATGCCTTTCTTAAACTAATTCCCCATGTAAAACACCTCCACAAAATGCACAGGATGAAGCTTCTCTTATTTTGCCATGAAGAACTCATTACTCAAAATACAAATACCCATATCTGAAACTCCAAGTAACACAGATCAGTAAAAATAACAATAATAAATAAAATAGAAAGTAAAATTTTACCATTTTTGACAGTCCAAATTATACGAAGTCAAAATTAAGGAAGTAAATTTGTAAAAACTGGTGAATATCAATAATAAAGAAATTGTATAGTGCCAGAGATGCTCAAAAGAAATGCCCAACAGAATAAAAATAAAAAAGAAACAAAATAAAACAGAAACTTCACAGGTACAAGAAAAGCCTTAAAGCATCCTAGACGCAAATAAAGCAAAGCTTTAAGAAATTATCATATAATTGAAAAGAAATCCTTAGAACAAAAAATTAAAAAAAAAATCACTATCCTAGAGCAGACAGGTCAAATCTGATGCTCTTCTACACTCTTGCCTGAACCAGAATGAAATTAATATTATTAAATAATTTGAATAAATTTAATAAAATAAAATTAGTTGGGAAATATTTGAAAATAAATAAAAGTATCATAATGTAAAGTAAAAGTATATGTAATGTTAATCTGTGCAGGTCTAAGTTTATATGAGGCTTGCAGAGAATCTTTTGTATAGTTTGATGACATTATTTCCATTTGTTTGAGACCACCATTCTAGAGAAGATATCGGCAAACTCTAGGTTCAGCAGAACATTAAATGAAATTTTGCTATATTTAAAAAAATATACATTAAAATAATTCTTAGCTGTGGGTCATCCAAAAAAAAAAAAAAGAAAAAAACCAGGCTGAATTTGACCATTAGATGATAGTTTGCTGACCCCTACTATAGAGAAAAGAATTGGAAGAAGAATAAAGAGTTTCACATAAGAGGTACAAAATTTTACTCAAGTAACAGACAGCTTTAATGTTAGATTAGATGAGACAGGCAAATGTCTGCATGAGACAAAAAGAACTATGGAAATAAAATTGAAAGACAATAAAAATATGTGGAAATGTTTTGTTGTTATCAAAAATAATTTCTCTGAAAAATAGGTCAAGGAGAGATAACCAAAGATTCATCAGATTACCTGAAAACCTTTATTATTAAAACTAAACAACAAACAAAAACAAAAACTATATGCTTCTTTTCAAGAAATTATTAATGAAATTGACCAGATTGGTAGGAACTAGTGTACAAAGTAAAATAAATCAACAAATGAATGACAAATAAAAAAGAAATCTACTAATTTCCTTGTGAAAAAAAAATTCTAAAATTAAAACTCCCAACAATATCATAGCCAAAATCTAGAGTTTCCAGATTAAAGACAAAATACTGCAGAGACAGGAATAAATAGCTCACATTCTAAGGAGCAGAATCAGAATCAAATGAGACCTTTCACCTGCTTCTGTAAAGGAGTGTAGAGCTTGAAATTTTATTTTAAAAGAGGAAAAAGTTAAAGCCTCTCAACTAAAAATAACTTATCCAGCAAGGCTGAGCAAAAAAAAAAAAATAGGAGAAAATGAACCTTTAATGAAATAGCTTTCAAAGTATTTCTAATGATCATTACAGAACTGAGTATAAACTTTTAAATGAAGCACTTCAGATAATAAGAACAAATAAAGATACATATTGAATAAATACAAAAAAATTACACAATAATTATATTTTTGTGTTTTGATATGAATAATTGTGCCAAAAGAAACAAATCCTCCTTTCGATTGCTAAGGTCTCTGAAGTTTATGGAGGGAATAAATATGTCAGAGGCCTTGGGGACAATTTTGTTATATTTTGATGATCTTAACTTGAAAAAGAAAAACAGAAGTAGAGAAATGCATTAGAGAAGAATGAATTAGGAAGGGGGTAATACTCTTTCACATAACCAAGATATGGAAGAAGAATGTTATTCAAATAAAAATTCATAGTTATCTACTACTTTAACATTTATAGAATGTTTTATTATCTTGTTAATTTATCTTATTTGAACCTTACAACACCCATATGGCCTCAGTGCTATTATTATGTTCATTTTACAAATAACAAAACTTGATTTTAAAAGAAGTTAAATGACTTACCTACTAAATATTGGAGAAAAGATTTGAACTCAGGTATTGAAATCTAGATCTAGTATTCTTACTTACTGTGTCACAGCTGCTTTTAGAAACAGACAAAAATTTAAGAGTAGGCTACACATAAACTGAAGAACCTCACTTTCATCTGAACTTAACCTAGGTAGTAAAAATACACTTACACAAGTGCACACACACACACAAAGATTTCAACATAGAAATATATTTGAATCTATACAGATTTGAGTATTGACTGAAAAAAAGAAAGAAGATTAAGAGGGAGGGTACATTTATAGAGGGATTAGTTATTAAAAAAAATTAAATCAATTTCCAAGTGGTTGATCATGAAGTTATACATAGCAAAGACTGTTTTTTCTCTGTCTCAAGTCCGGCTTCCCACTGTTAAGTTGAATCTCCAAGGAGTGGTTAATTTAAGGGTAACCCTGGGGACTTGGAGTTGTTTCTCTAGTTCTATTGCTGATGGAACATTTCTAATAGTGTGCTTTCTATTAATTGCTGGGCAAACAGACTTAAAAAGGTTTTAGAAATGTGCATTTGCTGAATATTTGGCACAAAAGAAGCACAAGCTAGGGACATATTTTTTCACAATTACACAGAATCCAAGAGAACAAAAATAAGTGTAGATTTAGAAAGATATGGCAAAAAGATAAACTCACATCTCTTGATTATTGGAAATAACTTTCTTTCTTTGTGGAGATATCATAAAACTCTTTTCTTGGATATAGCTTTATACTGAGGACTTTATTGAATAATAAAACTGAAACTATGACTAGTTTGTCCACAGTAGTGTGACATGAACATTTCCATTAACCACTGCTAATTCAGGGATACTACAAAGAGACAAATAAACAGACCAAATTAACCCATTAATTATGTTTTCCAAAATTAAAATAAGGAAGAGGAGAGACAGAATCTTCTTCTTCTCTGCCCTTAAGGGATTATTTCTAATATTTGTGATTATACTGTTATATCACTAAGCTGATCTTCTATTAGAATTCAACCTTCTTAATCACCTTGCTGTTTTTATTCTAGTCCTTCAAGGCTGATTCTCTTCAGTTCAACATATGCTATTTTCTGTGTGATATAATTTTTTCCATTGGTTCAAAAGCATATATTCCTTTTTTATTGCTTGGAAACACTTAATTTATAATTTAGATTTACATTAATAAGGATAATTAGACCATATTTGTACCTAGTTTATATATCTCTCATCTATTTGATCTGAAATCTAGGTTTTCTGTAATTTTTGCTCTTTTCCTCCAATATAAAAGCTTTTTCTTGCCTCTTTTTTTGTGGCAGATAATTTGCATCATTGCATTTACTTTTTTCCTTTTCTCCCAGTATCTTCCTCTCTCAACTCTTAATTTCATCATTAAAAAAAGATTCAATATTCTTCTTTTGAAAATGGTGTTGAGATAGAAAGAAAAGGAAACTTAAAAGGAAATGGCAGATGGCAATACTCAATTAACAATTATAACTGTGGATAGTAATGGAATGAAGTCGTCTATAAAACTGAAAAAAGTAGAAGAGAAGGGAGACCCCAAAATTATATTGCTTACAAGAATTACAATTTCTTTTATTTTTTAAAAGAAAAATATTTATTGCAATCTCTTGAGAAAAGGCAACTCAAAACACAATGTTGGTATAGGAGTGACAAAAAATAAATTTTAAAAAATAACAGTCAAACAATATAAGAAGCTGGAGCAAAACCCATTATATATTAGCTTAATTCAAAAAAGTAGGAGTAGCAAAGATTTAAGAAATATTATTTTTTTTGCTGAGGCAATTGGGGTTAAGTGACTTGCCCAGGGTCACAGAGCTAGAGAGTATTAAGTGTGGTCCTCCTGACTTCAGAGCTGGTACTCTATTCACTGTACCACCTAGCCGTCCCTAGAAAAGACATTTTTAAGAGACTTAAATAAAAAGTGACAACCAAAATAACCACCATATACAAAAAGATAACAATTTAAAATATATTCACTAAAAATAATGTAAATACTTGAAGGAAAGTTTATTAGAATTACATAGATATTGAAAAGCAAAAAAAAATGGACAAATTCAATGTGTATTTTGCATGACTAAATGAATGTGAACAAAAGATACACCTGAGAGAAGTTAAGGACCTTGATAAAATGTTGGACAACTTAAATGTGATGTATCTCTGGCAACTGAAGAGTGAAAGCAGAAGAGTAGACTTAATTTCTCACCAGTGTCTAAAACCTATACAAATATTACCCAATTTACTGTGGCATAAAATCTTCAAAAACAGGTGAAGAAAAGCAGGAATAATATAAACATCCTTTACTGACAACAAGAAAATAAAATTATATTAACAATAAGTCTTGAAGAATGGATAAAAATATAATTGGAGAGGTAGAGCCAAGGCAGCAGAGAGAAGCCAGGAAGTTGCCAAAGTTCTCCCCAGTTTCTCTAAAAAACAATAATAAATTAAGCTTCTAAGTAGATTCTGGAGTGACAGAATCTATAAAAAAGATGGAATGATACTATTTTCCAGCTTAAGATAACTCAGACGTACTTCAAGAAAGGTCTGTCTGAACTGAATAAAAGGGAAGCACAGCCCAGCACAAATGTTGTCCAGGCAGACCAGGAGGAGGCTCTTAGTAACTAAAACTGCTCAAGCATAGACCAACAGGATAGTAGCACAGCAGGTGAAGCTTCCAGAGTCAGTTCAGAAGGCAAATTTAAATCTCTGCAAACCCAACACACTTGATTAGCTGTGTCTACTATAGTGTAGTGATCAAGATTGCAAGTACCCAAGGCCCCAGCAGTCAAAACCATGGCCTAGATCTGTGGTCCCTCCACAAGAATCTTGGGTCTGTTATCTTTGTATTCCTGGAGCAGAGTATAGCATTATTTATTTATTTTTGCTGAGGCAATTGGGGTTAAGTGACTTGCCCAGGGTCACACAGCTAGGAAGTATTAAGTGTCTGAGGTCAAATTTGAACTCATGTTCTCCTGACTTCAGGGCTGGTGCTCTATTCACTGTGCCACCTAATTGCCCCACAGAGTATAACTGTAAACAGTACAACACAGATTTTAAAAAAAGAGCAAGCAACAAAAAAGAACTTTAATCACAAAAAGCTACTATGGTAAGAAGGAATATCAAAGCAATATTCAGAAGAGGACAAAACACCTACATGTAAAATCTCAAAGGAGAATATGAATTGGTTTCAAGCCCAAAAAGCATTTTGGAAGATATTTTTTAAAAAGCATTTTAAAGGTGAAATATGAGAGGCAGAGAAAAAAAAATGAGGAATGAAATGAGAACAAATTAGAGCTATCAGCTTGGAAAAGGAAGCATAAAAATGATCAAAGAAAATAATTCCTTAATAAATACAATTGGTCAAACAGGAAAAAGATCCACAAAAGAAAAAAAAAACTTCTTAAAAAGTAGAATTAGCCAAATGAAAAATGATATACAAAAACTAACTGAAAAAATAATTCCTGAAAAATTAGAATTTGGCAAATGAAAATTAATAACTTTATGTGACATAAAGAATCAGTCAAACAAAATTTAAAAAATGAAAACATAGAAAAAAGTTAGAAAATGTATCATTGGAAAATGGCCAATATAGAAAATATGTCCAAGAGAGATAATTTAAGAATTATTGCATTACTTGAAAGCCATGATCAAAAAAAGCAGCCTAGGTAGCACGATTTTATGAAATTACCCAGAAAACTTCTCCTGATATCCTAGAACTAGAGGGTAAAATATTCTTAGGAAAAGAACATTGATTAACTCCTGAACAGGATGACAAAATGAAAAAAAAATGTGGGCAAGTTCTAGAAATATCAGATCAAAGAGAGAATGCTTCAAGCAGCCAGAAAGAAACAATATAAATATCAAGGATTACAGTCAGGATTACACAGGATTTAGCAGTTTGTACATTAAAGGATAGGAGGGCCTAGAAGAGAACCAAAAATCAACTACCCAGCAAATTGAGCATAATGTTTTTGGAAAAAGATGGATATTCAATGAAATAGTGGACTTTCAATCATTTCTCCTGAAAAGTCTAGAATTAAAGTGAAACAAACATGCAATTAAATAGTAAAACTGTTTACAACCATACAGGAGAAGGTGATACTTAACTTAAAAAATGTATTTTAGCAGGGCATTTAGAAGTAGTATACAAATACAGCGGGTATAGTTATAACTTGTCTTTGATGTAATGACATAAAAAAAAAACAACAATTAAGGGATGGAAAAAAGGATTAACCTGGGAGAAGAGGAAAAGGGAGACAAATGAGGTTAAAATTGTATTACATGAAAAATCACCAAAAAACTATTACATTAGGGGGAAAAAGGGAGCAGGATTAATGTTATTTGAAACTTAAACTCATCATATTTTACTCAAAGAAAGGATAACACACACTAGCATAGTTATAGAAATTTATCTTATTATATAGGGAAGTAGGAGGAGAAAGAGGGAAGAAAAGAAAGGGGAAGGAATAGAAGCGAAGGCACATTGAGGAGAAATTGAAACAAAGTTTTATTAGGGTTAATGTTGAAAAATTATTCATGCTTAAGTTTTCAATTAAAAGCTTTAACAAAAATTATTAGAGTAAAAAAATTCATAAAAAAAGGAAAAAATACATATACATTTAATCACCAGTATATGGCACTTACACAAAAACCTACAATGTGTTAGGGTATTAAACCTTACATTCAAATGCAGAAAGGCAGAACTGTATCTTTTTTGCATAATGATTTAATTTTAAACTTAAATTTAAATTTAAATGTAATAAATGCCCAGGGAAATAGTGGAAACTGAACACCTAAAGAATAAGTGGAACAAAGATAATCTAGTAACAATAATTTCATCAAAGAAAATGACAATAATGAGACAATATACCAAAACATGTTATGCAACCAGAGCAGTTTCTAGGTGAAATGTATCTCTAAATGCTTACATGAATAAACTAGAGAGAGATCAATGAATTGAGCATGCAACTAGAAATGATAGAAATAGAACAAATTAAAAAATCTCTAGTTAAATACCAAATTAGAAATTCTGAAAATCAGAGGAGGTTAATATAATTGAAAGTAAAGAAACTCAAAGAACTAATAAATAAAATAAAGATCTGGTTTTATGAATAAAGCAATAAAATAGATAATTTTTAAAAATTTTGATTAAAAATATTCTTGCTTGCTCTTTTGAGAAGGGAGAAGGTAAGGGAGCAAGGAAGAAAAAAATTTGGAACTCAAAGTCTTACGAAAATAAATATTCAAACTATCTTTACATGTAATTGGAAAAATAAAATACTATTGAGAAAAAATAAAATAAGTATAGGTAATATACAATTATTTAGGAGTATGCTGAAGAACTATATAAACACTATTGCAAAACACTTGTTCCACAAATAAAGTCAGATTTAAATAATTGGAAATATATTAATTGTTCATAGGTAGGTCAAGTTAATATAATAAAAATGATAATTCTACCTGAGTTTGTTTACTTATTCAGTGCTACATTAATCAAACTACCAAAAATTATCTTATAGGACTAGAAAAAATAATAACAAAATTCATCTTGAAGAATAAAAGTTCAAGAAGGTCAAGGAATTAATGAGAAAAAAATGCAAAGATAGGGGGTCTATATATACCAGATCTAAAACTATATTAAAAAGAATCAATCATCAAAACTATTTGGTTTTGGCTAAGCAATGGAGCAGTAGACCAATGGAATTGATTAGATCCAGCAAAAATAGTAGTCAATGACTGTTTGGTTCAATTTGATTCAAAGACTCCACCTTCTGGAATAAGAATTCACTATTTTCACAAAAAACCACCTGGAAAACTAGAAAATAGCATGGCAGCAGTTAGGCACTGACCAACATCTCACACTTTATATCAAGATAAAGTCAAGATAGATACATGACTTAGGCATAAAGGATAACACCTGTAGGAAAGCAAGTGATAGTTTACCTGTTAGATCTATGAAGAAGGGAAGAATTTGTTATCAAGCAAGATAGAGAATGTCATGAAATGCAAATGGATCATTTTGAGTATATTAAATTTAAAAAGTTCTTGTACAAACAAAGCCAATCTAACCAACATTAGAAGGGAAATTGATGGTTGGGAGCAAATTTTTTAATCATTGTTTTTGATAAAGTCCTCATTTCTATAATATAGAGTACTGATTCTAATTTATAAGAATACAACTCTGACTTCCTTCTGGGGGTGGAACCATGGTGGCAGAGATCAGACAGGAGTCTCTGTAACCTCCTCTAACCTTCCCTCAAACCAACAACATATGAAGCCTCTAGACTGATTTTGAAGCAAAAAAATCCACAATATCTGGAGGACAACACGATTCTAGAAGAAGATACTCTGGAAGAACCTCAAAACAGGTCTGTTTTAATTGGGCAGGGGGGTGGTCTGCTGAACCCAGACTGCAGTGCAGGGAGACCAGGGCAGGGAGCTGGAGCAGGGAGATGGAACAGAAGTCGGAACAGGAGTGGGAGCGTTGTGCTTTTCACACACCTGGGAGTCTTCTGGGGCCTCTTGGGCCAACCTGTCCTGAGTGTGGCAGGTGGTTTGTGGGGGGTCTGCTTTTGTGGGGGGTAGATTGTGAACCACTGAACCCCTGATGAGCATCAGACCTAGCTGCCATTACACAACACCCCAGGGTGATCTATCAATCAACAGGACTGATCAGCACCAGAAATAATTCAATCAGTGGAGCTGCCAAGTACCTGAAATAACGCAATCAGCAGAACTGCCCCAGGGCAAATTAAAGCAGCTGTCCCACCTTTGCCTTAAACAGACCTCATAACCTTAAAAAAAAATGAATAAAAAACCAAAAAGAGCTCTCACCATAGACAACTTTTATGGAGAGAGGGAAGAACAGACCTCAAATCCTGAGGCCCCTAAAGGTAAAGCAACTCCAGAAAAAGCCCCAAAGAGAAACATAAATTGGTCTCCATGTCACAAGGCTTTTTTTGAAGATTGCATAAACAATCTTAAAAGAGAGTTAGAAGAAACATGGGGAAACAAAATGAGATCACTGCAAAATAAAATAGAAAAAAATGGAAAAAGAATGCAGTGAACAAAAAAATGTAATTGGTCAATTGCAAAAGGAAATAAAAGTAGTAACTGAAGAAAATAAGACATTGAAAATTAGAATCGAAGAATTGGAAATGAATGACTCATCAAGACTTCAAGAATCAGTCAAACAAAAACAAAAAAATAAAAAGATAGAGAAAAACATGAAATATCTCCTAGGAAAAACAACTGACCTGGAAAATAGATCTAGGAGAGACAATCTAAGGATTATAGGGCTTCCTGAAAGCCATGATAAAAAAAAGAACCTAGACACTATCTTCCAGGAAATCATAAAAGAAAACTGCCCTGATATTTTAGACCCAGAATGCAAAATACTCCTTGAAACAATCCACCGATCACCTCCTGAAAGAAACCCAAAAATTAAATCCCCTAGAAATATCGTGGCTAAATTCCAGAACTATCATACCAAGGAAAAGATATTATGAGAAGCCAGAAAGAAACAATTTAAATATCGGGGAGCCACAATTAGCATCACACAGGACCTAGCCGCTTCTACTTTGAAGGATCGAAGGGCCTGGAATCAGATATTATGAAGGGCAAAGGAACTTGGATTACAGCCAAGAATAAGTTACCCAGCTAGAATGAGCATTATCTTCCAGGGAAGACGATGGTCATTCAATGATATAGGAGAATTTCACCTATTTCTACTGAAAAGACCAGAACTGAACAAAAAATTTGATCTACAAACACAAAACACAAGAGAAACATAAAAAGCTAACAAGGGGAAAAAAAAATTCTTGAGAACTATATTTATGTTATAGATACTTATAGAATGAGGATTGATTTTATGAATCTATTCTTACATTATGATTATGATATGATTACTGTGATTTTATGATTATTCTGATATGATTATTGTGATTTTATGATTATTATGATATGATAAACTGAAAAAGAAATTAGAGTTGGAAAAGGGATAACACTGGAAGAAGAGGAAAAGGAGGTAAAATAAGGGAAATTACATCACATGTAGAGGCAAAAAACCCTATAATGATTGAAAGGAAAAAAGGGAGGGGAATGAGAATTGGGTTAATCTCCATCTCATCAGATTTGGCTCTGAGTAATAAGTATATAAGTAATAGACGTACTTATAAGGAAAGAGGAGGGAAAGGGGGAAAAAAGGGGTGGGTGGGGCTCTAAAGGGGAAGGATTGTTTGAGGGAAGTGGTTATCAAAAGCAAAATAGTAGGAAGGAGGGAAAGAGGATAAGAAAGAGAAAAGCATAAGTTAGGGTAAATAAGATGATAGGAAATACAGAATTAGTTATTTTAATTGTAAAGGTGAATAGAATGAACTCTCCCTTAAAGCAATAGCAGACAGCAGACTGGATTAAAAACCAGAATCCAACAATATGTTGTATATAAGAAACACATCTAAAACATAGAGATACATACAGGGTGAAGGTAAAAGGCTGGAGCAGAATCTATTATGCTTCAGGTGAACAAAAAAAAAGCAGGGGTAGCAATCCTGATCTCAGACCAAGTAAAAGCAAAGATAGACTTAATTAAAAGAGACAAAGAAGGAAATTATATCTTCCTGAAGGGTACCATAGATAATGAAGCAATATCAATGCTAAACATATATGCACCAAGTGGTATAGCATGGAAATTCCTAGAGGAAAAGTTCAGAGAGATGCAAGAAGAAATAGATAGCAAAACTATAATAGTGGGTTATCTCTACCTCCCTCTCTCAGAACTTGATAAATCAAACCACAAAATAAATAAGAAGTTAAGGAGGTAAACAAAATGTTAGAAAAGTTAGGTATGAGAGATCTTTGGAGGAAATTAAATGGAGACAGAAAGGAGTTTACTTTTTTCTCAGCAGTCCATGGAACTTATACAAAAATTGACCATGTGTTAGGACACAAAAACCTCAAAATCAAATGCAGGAAGGCAGAAATAATAAATGTATTTTTTTCAGATCATGACGGAATAAAAATCACATGCAATATAAGGCCAGGAGAAAGTAGACCAAAAACCAATTGGAAACTAAATAATTTTATCCTAAAGAATGAATGGGTGAAACAGCAAATTACAGACACAATTACTAATTTCATCCAAGAGAATGACAATAATGAGACAACATACCAAAATTTGTGGGATACAGCCAAAGCGGTAATAAGGGGAAATTTTATATCTCTAGA
>JAJPUD010029244.1:0-14047 GCA_023553655.1 Myrmecobius fasciatus
GTCATTTACTTTTATTTGTTCAATTTTAATTTTTAGAGTATTATTTCCTTCAGTTATCTCTTTTAGCTCCTTTTGTAGCTGGCCAATTGAATTTCTTGCTTCAATGCATTCTTTTTCCATTTTGCCAATTTTATTTTTCAATGAATTGTTGTCTTTTTCCAATTCACCAATTTTGTTTTTCAGTGAATTGTTGTCTTTTTCCAATTTGCTGTTTTTATTTTCCAGTGAATTGGTGATTTTTTCCAATTCACCAATTTTGTTTTTCATTGAATTGTTGGTTTTTTTTCCAATTCACCATTTTTATTTTCCAGTGAATTGGTGATTTTTTTTCCAATTCACCAATTTTATTTTTCAGTGAATTGTTTTCTTTTTCCAATTCACCAGTCTTGTTTTCCAGTTTTTGATATCTCTGTTGCCCTGATCTCAATTTATTTCCCCATTCTTCTTTTACCTCTTTTTTGAGATTCTTTATGCAATCTTCCAGGTAAGCCTTCTGGAAGGGAGACCAGCTTAAGTCCGCCTTTGTGGCTTCATTTGGGATTGTTTTCAGAATCTCAGGATCTGGGGACTTCTCCATTTTCTCTCCGTAAAAGCTGTCTATGGTGAGAGCTCTCTTCTGCTTCTTACTCATGGTTTTCAGCTGAGGTATCAGTCACCAGCAGGGAATATTGCCGCAGTTTCAATTTGCCCTGGGGCAGTTTGCCGAGTTGACTTCTGGTCTGAGGCTGGTCGGGCTAGATCCACACTAGGACCATATTTTCAGCTGCTCTCAATTCACCCTTTACCAAAGGCAGATCTGCCAAAGCACCTGCCCTCAAGCAGAGCAAAGTGTCCCAGGTGTCTCCCAGGGGCTTCCTGGGTGCCTAAAATTCACCCCTCTATTGCAGCCCTGACTTCCGCCCTGGCTGGTGTCTGATTCTGACCAGTGGCCGATTTCCCCTGAGACTAACCTCTGATGTTTTTTCAAAGTAGATTGTTGATGGAAGTGCGTTGTAGTCCAAGTGTTTGGTGGAGCCCTCACTCCCGAACCAGTTTGGAGACTCAATTTGTCTGGGTCTGAGGGAAGGTCTCAGGAGCTCACAGAGAACACTGTCTGCAGTTCGCCATCTTGGCTCCACCTCCCTGCATATATCTTTTAAAAAAGGTTTATGTCTAAGAGTCCTTTTTGTGGCAAGCACAGATATATTTACACATCTCTCCCTTTTCATTTTTGTGATTAATGTCTGAAATTTTATTGTTAGTTTTATTTTCCTTCCTCCTTTTTATATTAATGTCCTTACTCTTCTCTTTGTTTATGACATATTCTATGCCAATCATCCTTTTTATGATTTTCTAATCCTTCCATATGCATTACAATTATAATAGGAGATACAGGTGGCATTTAGGAAAAGGATTTAATTTCTTTTATGTAGTTTCTGTGCATAAGACTAGGATCACAAACTGGACAACTTATATAATTTAGACTATTATAAGAAATCAAGCAGTCCAAAAATGGATTAATATGCCTTAATAGTCAGTCTCCCATTTCTGGAAATGTTCAAACCTAGTCTAGATGACTGTCTGTCATAAAATTTTTAAAGTAAATTTTATGCAGCATGGAAAGTTAGTTTATATGATTTCTATGACTCTGCCAATATCACAAATGTCTCTTTTTGATGTATTAGACCATTCTATTAAATATTTTAATGTTTCAGTTGATCCCTGAATTGTTCACTAATGTAGAAATATAAATATCTCTTATCAACTATGCTTTATCAAGGAATAACAAGCTATCTCTTTGGGTTACTTTTATATTTCAGTTGTTTATTGTTGTAGAAGTAAATCCAAGCTGAGGGATTATTAGTGATTTTATGAGCCTACATGTATAATTTTACATGGGATGCCTAATACTTGACCAGGTTGCAAATAAACTCTTGTTGGGTAAATACCACCTAGATTTATCTGAGATTGAAATGAGACCCTCTTTATACACTCTTCTGTGCCTACTGATAGCTTTCTGAATGAATTTAGCCGTGAATGGAAAGAGACATAAATGATGATAACTACTAGGTATGATTAAGATCCAGCAGAATAACAGCATATCCAATCTGTGTTAAATGTCTGTTCAAAATATGTTGTCATATATTCTACGTTCAGGATTGGATGAAGAGTAATGACTATAAGAAATAACTCTGACAATTTAGAGCCATCTAGAAATGACCAATTTTTTTCTCTATTTCTTTAAAACCTTTAATAAAGCTTATTAAAACACAACTATGAGTATAGTATTCCCCAGAACAAGAACAAGGATTCAGACAAATATAGTTACTTTGGGGCTTTTGGAATAGTAATTATTTCTATATTTTCAATTCTAAGATTACAATCACTGATTAATATCTTATTAAATTTTAGGTACCAGATTTTTTTTAATGTATTGAAGTGTTCAGAATAGGACATTAAAAATGATGAATGGCTCTGAAATCATGTTACCTTAGACTCAAAGGATTCAATAATGTTTAGATTAGAGAAGGAAAGACTAAATATAGTCAGGATAAAACTATTCAAATAGTAGAGAACTTCAATAGGCATGATTGATCATAATTATTCTACTTATTTCCAGATATTCTATTTGTCATAAGCGCAGTGGTTGAAAGATAAAAAAAACTGTATTTGAAATCAATATATCCCCCCAATAACTTTTTAACAATGAATTATTCAGAAGGAAAATGGAATGTTGTGGGGAGAAGAGTAGGGAAAATTGTGTTTTCTCTCGCTCAGTGGAGTTCTTCAAGACAAGAGAGGGACGATTCCTTCTTGCGTATGGTGTAGGGGAAATCTTCATTTAGGTACACCTTAGGATAGATATCTTGCCTTTAATAGGAGTTTGTGAATCACAAGATAATAGAATCTCACAACTGGAAAGGGCCTATCCTGTATTTGAAATAAGTTAGGATTCACTAAAACTAAGGTGAGTATTAATCTATGAAGCAATAAAACCTACAACTTCTGTTGCACAGATGGGCTTTATATAAATGAAGCTTTCGTCTATCTGTTTATAGTGTCACAAAAATAAATAAATAAAATAAAATAAACAAAATTCCCTGTAACCAAGTTGAATGAAATTTGATCTGAACAATCAATCTATAGCTTAAAAGCACCTCAAAAGTAATCTTGTCCAACTATCTCATTTTATAAATGAAGAAATCAAGGGCTAGAGAGTTTCAGTAACTTTTTTAATTTCACACACAGTGAGTTGCCAAAACTGGCATTAGAATTTCAGAATCTGGCAAAGCTTTCTTTTACTTTATTAATTTGAAACCACTTAATTCCCTAAGAAATATTCCAGAAAAATGAAAATATTGGAATCAATCATCTATAATCATTATTCCTCTCCTAACTCCCTTATTTTTCCCTCCATGCTCCAACTTCCTTTTTATAATAAAAAGTGCCTTTGGTACCATGGTTTAGTAGCCTTCTCACTCTGGAAGATCATTTAACCTCTATAGTTCCTTCCTCTGGTTTGTCAGTTAATTCCAGAATCTCCATTAGAAGAGAGATCTCAGGCTAGTCATTTTCCATTTTCCATTATGCTTTGGGCCTAGCTTCTGGTACTGCAGAGGTCTGGTTTTTCATCATTTTTTGTATTGTTTTTTTTTTTCCCAATAGAATAAAACTTCTTTGTACAGAGATTTTTTTTTTTAATTCTGTAGTCCCAGCTCTTAGCATAGCATCTATATAATCTATATTATAGGAAATGCTTAATAATGTTTACTGATTTGACTTGAGCATAACTTCTCTTTTACCTTATAAACTGGACTTTGTGTTATCACAAAAGAATAAAAATTGAATCAATTTTCTCCATACTCAATGCTGATCATGGATATAAGAAAATATAAAATGACTAAGAATGCAAAGAAAACTATCTCACAAGGGCAACAAAAAGTTCTATTTTCAAAAATAAAATTCTCTCTCTCAAGTTTATAATCTGGTGCTAACCTGATTTTTTTACACTTTAAGAGGAACTGTTTGCTATGATCCTTCCCACTGAAATAATTTACACTAAACATTACTTTTAGAAATTCCTACATCCCTACAAAAAAAAATGTTCTTCTTCTCTGAATTAGATTTCATTTTTTCTAATAGCCTTTAAAGAATTTAGAATAGAAAGTACAGAATATATAGAAATAGCCTCCTGGCAAGGCAGACAGATATCACCCCTCCTATATCACTTCCAGACAAATATACTTAATGTCATAACACAGTAGCTTAGTACACATAGGGAGAGGAGAAATAGGAATCTATGCTTTGGTTCATACTTCAAAGACAGATTAAAAACAAACAAAAAAAAACATATTTGCACCTAACCATTTCCTTCCCAAATACAATAAAGAATGACTGCTTCAATAAAGCAAAACTGTATTTAACCAGATCACAAAAAAAAAGTAAAAAAAAAACCTTGTAATTGAAGTGTCACAAGATTTTTTATCCTGAAATACATGTTCAGAAAAAAATGTCAATGACAAAACAACAAAATAATTTATTCAACATAAATCAATATATATCTATTAACTACCCAGAAATGATGACAGACATAAGAAAAAAAATACACTTAGGGGCAGCTAAATGGTGCAATGTGATCGAGCACCAGCACTGAAGTCAGGAGGACCTGAATTCAAATTTGGTCTCAGACACTTAACACATCTTAGCTGTATGACCCTGGGCAAGTCACTTAACCCCAACTGCCTCAGCAAAAAAAAAAAAAAGAAAAAAGTAAAAAAAAAAAGAAAAGAAAAGAAAAGAAAAGAAAAAAAGAAAAAAATACATTTTGAAAAGAAGAAAGGAAAAGAAAGAAAATGTTTGTAACTTATCCAGAGAAATGTCAATATAAAGTACTTATAAAAGAAATATTAAATAATTTCACAGAGAATAGGAAGAGCCCTAATAAAATTAAGGGGGAACGAGAAAGGCCTTGTTGGGGTAACTATATCTAATAAGGACCATTTGAAATATCTGAGATTTGCCCACCCAGGTTCCAGTTGACAATCTGGATGATTTTGCCCATTGTATTTTGGTTTGACTAAGAATACCCTCATTATCTGAAGAGCTGCTAACTCAATGAATATTTTAGAACAAGTAACTCTACCTTTAGTTCTCTCTTGCTTTCTGGCTGCAAATCATGTTAGGATTTTTTCAAACTCTATCTCAAGAAGAGGGTGAGATAAGTAGTTTTCTCTGTCTTTAATTCTGACCTCCATGTGACTTTGAACACATGAACTCTAAAGCACATATCACTGGACCAGGAATCAGGAAGATTTGAGTTTAAAGGCTGTTTCAGATATTTAATGTCTATGTGGTATCTGAATCATTTAACCTTTATATGCCTCCATTTCTGGAATTGTAAAAAGTAGGGTTTTTTACATCTATCTCACAGGGTTGTTGTGAAGATGAAATGAGATAATGTGTAAGAAACATTTAGCATAGTTTCTGACACATAGTATATGCTTAATAAACATTTGTTTCTTTCCACCTCCTTACATCACACAACTTTGAGGTTTGGGAGGTTTCTTTTATGTTTATTCTTTCCTGGATCCAATGACTGGAGCTGGTGGCAGGATAAATATAAAATCATTAATCAATAATCTCACACACTGCTTTATGTTTTAAAGAGATATCACTATTAGCATACTAGAAAATTGTAAGACTAAGTATAAGTTATTTAATCTTTTTTTAAGCATGGTTTTGAGTTAAATGAGTTCCTTGATCAGCCGTGTACAGATATTTAGACTTTCTCTGTAGTCACATTTAAGGACAGTTGAGTCTCATGAGAATATGTTGACATAGTGTACACTGCTAGCCCTGTAGTGAGGAAGACCTGAGTTGAAGTCCAGCCTAAAACATTAATTAGAGGTGTTAGCCTGAGCAAATCAGTTAATTTCTATTAATCTCAGTTTCTTCATTTACAAAATAGGGATCATAATAATACCTAACCCTCAGTGTTATCGTGAGGATAAGAGATAATGTTCACAAAACACTTTGCAGGTTTTAAAGTGTTATATAAATGTTGGCTGATAATATTGGTTAAAAACAACCCACTTAGGATGACTTCCGGGGGTGGAGCCAAGATGGCAGAGATCAGACAGGAGTCTCTGTAACCTCCTCTAACTTTCCCTCAAACCAACAACATATGAAGCCTCTAGACTGATTTTGAAGTAAAAAAAAAAATCCACAATATCTGGAGGACAACACGATTCTAGAAGAAGATACTCTGGAAGAACCTCAAAACAGGTCTGTTTTAATTGAGCGGGGGTGGGGGAGTCTGCTGAACCCAGACTGCAGCACAGGGAGACCAGGGCAGGGAGCTGGAGCAGGGAGCTGGAACAGGAGTCTGAGCGTTGTGCTTTTCACACACCTGGGAGTCTTTTGTGGGCCTCTTGGGCCAATCTGTCCTGATTGTAAGCAGGTGGTTTGGAAAATCTGCCTTTTGTGGGAAGTAGATTGTGAAGCACTGAACCCCTCATGAGCGTTGGACCTAGCTGCCATTATACAGCACCCTAAAGCAATCAATCAATCAGCAGAACTGCCCAGCACCTGAAATAACTCAATCAGCAGCACTGCCCAGCACCTGGAATAACTCTATCAGTGGAACTGTCCCAGGGCAAATTAAAGCAGCTGTCCCTCCTTTACCTTGAACAGACCTCACACTTTAAAAAAAAAATGAATAAAAAACCAAAAAGAGCTCTCACTATAGACAGCTTTTATGGAGAAAGGGAAGAACAGACCTCAAATCCTGAGGCCCCTAAAGGTAAAGCAACTCCAGAAAAAGCCCCAAAGAGAGACATAAACTGGACTCCATGCCACAAGGCTTTCTTTGAAGATTGCATAAAGGATCTAAAAAGAGAGTTGGAAGAAACATGGAGAAACGAAATGAGATCACTGCAAAATAAAACGGAAAAAATGGAAAAAGCCTACAATGAACAAATTGGCTAATTACAAAAGGAACTAAAAACAGTAACTGAAGAAAATAAGACATTAAAAATTAGAATAGAAAAAACCACTTAGCAGAGGGCAGCTAGGTGGTGCAGTGGATAGAGCACCAGCCCTGAAGTCAGGAGGACATGAGTTCACATCTGGCTTCAGACACTTAACACTTCCTAAGCTGTGTAACCCTGGGCAAGTCACTTAACCCAATTGCCTCAGAAAAAAAAAAGATATTGAAAACATTCTTTACAAAGTATGTTTTTAACAAAATATCTATGAAAAATACAAAGAATTTTTTATACCATACAGTATGCTAAGTCACTTAACCCCAATTGCCTCAGCAAAAAAAGAGATTTGCAGGTATTCTGAAATTTCTCCTAAAGATGCTTTTCTCATAAAGAGGGCCTTTTGTAACCTTTTTTTTTCTAGAAATATAATTTAAGCTGTTGGGGAAAGTGCAGAAACATTTATCAGAGATATAGTGAAAGGGAAAAAGAAAGACTTGGGACATAAAGAATTAGTTTCTTTATCCATTTCTATTTTCTGACTATTTCTATTTTCAATCTACATTGACTAGTAATAGCAACCATGTAAATATGAAATGAATGTATGTAAAGTGTTTTATCTATTATAAATGAATTATTATGGAAATAAAATGTGTGTCCAAAAGTGAACACATGATCAAATATTAGAGTTGAATAGGAATTCAAAGGCCATCTAGTCCAACAAACCCTCAATAAGAATTCTTATTACTATTTGTCTAAATGGTCATTTGTCTTTTGCTTGGAAAGTTCCACTGAGGGAAAAATTACTACCTTTCATGGTTGCTGTTGTACATGTGACATTGACTGCAGTCCCTGCTATGCAAGCAAGTTTTGGTTTTTCTTTTTCCTGTAAAAGACATGGAAGCTATCTCTGAAATGTTATTGACCTTGAGGTTTGAAGTTCCAGCTGCAGTTTTTGGATTTTGGGTTGTTCCAAAGATATAAAAATGACTAGAACCTTGAAATTACTGATATTCAACAAATATGCAAGCTATCATATCTAACTGACCAGACACATTTATCTATGGAGAAGGGAAATTGGGTAGGCTACATCTATTTAAACCAGTGCTGTATTTTTGTTGAGTGTTCTTTCTTAGGTGTGAATAAGTGCTGTTGATACTGTTAACTGTTAGATGGTCAGCAATGTTTTCATTAGATTCTCATCATAATTCTAAGCAATCAACCTGACTTGAATCATATCTATAAGAGAAGACTCAATTTACTTCTTTCCCATTCCCTAATTTTTCCTTTAAACTTTGTCCTCTTGCATGAAATCAAATAAACATAATTCTTCTGCAGGACACTTTGTCTTCTTGAAAAGGAAAGAGAATAGAACAAGTATTTATTAAACATTTACTGTGTGCCATTTGTAGCCTGCCAACCACTTCACAAATATTATCTTATTAAACCCTCACAACAAATATTCTAGGTGATGCCTATTTTATGGTTGTGGAAACTGAAGCAGATAGACATTCAATGACTTGCCACGGTCACATAGCTAACAAGAGCCTGAGACAGAGTTTAAATTCAGGTGCTCTTGACTCCAGACCTAAAACACTATTCACTATGCCTACTCCCTGTGTTATGCTCTCACTGCTCTAGTCTTTTTTTTCTTCAGGCTAAACATTCCCATTCTCTTCAGTTGAAAGTCATACAAGTTAATCCTGTGAATCTTCATTATCTTGATGGCATTCTCCTGGATACTTTTGAGATTCGGTATGTCGTTCCTAAAAGACACCCATCACTACTGAACATATGTCTCTGGATGTGGCCTACAGTCATTTGTAGTGAAATTATCATTTCTTTCTTGCTCTCTTGGATGTCAAATCATACTGTTGATTCATTGCAGTCCATTAAAACCAACAGGACTTTTATTTCCCCCAGATAAACCATTGTTTAGTTTTGATTCCTCTGTCTTACTTTGTGAGTTTGACTTAAAAAATGCAAGAGTTAAGATGTTATATTTATTCCGTGTTTTCTGAAGAGTATAAGCAAAATTCAATTCTCCCCTCTTCCTTTGGATATACTATGGAAGAAAAAATCTAATGTCATATTAATTCAATTATAATAGACAAAATATATTTAATGATTAGCAAATCTGTTTTTAATCCCTTACATTAGTAATCCATGTCTGTTCCCTATGCATTCTTGGGTTTTTGATAATAGAAATAGCCAATAAATTGAAGTTTCAACCAAGAAAATAAGATTGTGTGACCCAAATCTTTCATTTTCTCTTCACTTCATTTCTAATATGTATTCCAGTGCTCTCCAAACAGCTAGAATTTCTGGGGAAAAAGAGGAGGTAAAAGAATTTCTTTAGAGAAAAGACTCTTTAGGAGAAATGTCAGAGCACCCACAAGTCCAAATGCTGATTAGAACCCTCAACTCTTTAATGAAAACACGCTAATTTGATTTTTTGTTTTGTTTCCAAATGGGTGGTCTAATTATTATTAAGCCTTAAGGGAAAACTTACTGGTTTCTTTTGGGACCTAGGTAAACACACAATATCAAATTCAAGTTCTTTGCATGAATGTCAAATCAGCCTGAGTGAAGAATAAAAAAAACATGTAAGCCTCTCTGTTTATTTTCCATTTCTATAGGTTTAGAAGGAGGCCAAATGGTTGCTTGCCAAGGATACCTAACAACCATAATCCCTTATTCAAGTAGCATTTTGAAATTAAGGTTTTCATTAAAGTAGAGCCTACTCAATGCACATTTCCAGTGCCAAGGAAGCCTTGGATATTCTCTCAGGGAAGATTCCTAGAGAAGCTAGGCTCATACTCATTAATGGAGGATTTGCCACCAGAAATTAAACAACTCCAGCTATGGTGACCTTTTCAGCTGCCCTTATTTGGTTCTTTCTGATAAGGCCTCCTTCTAAGACTTAAATCTTACCACCAATGTCTCCATAAGCAGAACTGGTACAATTATCACTTCTGTACTATCATTAATATTGCTTCTCAGGGCAAGATATGACAAAGAGGATAAGCTAAGGACAAGGAAAAAAAGGAAGAGAAGATGTATGAAACAGAAAGACCAAATAGGAAGCTCTTGCAATAGTCCAAGTAAAAGATAATAGGCCTGACCCTTGGTAACAGCAGTGTCAGGAGTTGAAGGGATGTATATGAAAGATGATGTGAAGATATAAATACATTTGATCATTATATAGTTGGAACAAGTGAAAATCTGGAACCTAGGTGGACATCAATGTTGAAAATATGGATATCTAAAAGGATGATATGGCCATATGGCAACATTAAAAATATATATGTTATTATAGCCCTCTTCTATTTCTTACATCATCAGTTATTGCAAGCATCCCATATAATATGGGAAAGAGCTATCCTATATAATAAATAGCATTTTTAGTTAGAAAAAAATAATTACCACATCCGAACAGTATATTGAATATATGCAAAATATAAACTTGAGACATCCTTGGGACATCCTTCCTCTACAAAGGAATGGGTTAAGATTTCCTTGTTATATTTCTTCAACCAGGTCCTTAATATTTTGTTTTGTTACTTTTAATTTTAATGTTCTGGTTTGTCATTCTTTCCATTTATATTGTTATAATTACTGTGTGTATTATTTTCTTGGCACTTCTTCATTCTTTGTCAGTTCATATAGATTATATATGTCTGTTTTCTTCACAGAAATCATTTTATATAACCTAATAATATTCCAATATATTAATGAACCACAATTTGTTTAACCATACCACAAATGGTAAATATATTCTTTGTTTGCAATCATTAGCTATCATAACAAATGTTGTCACAAATATTTTGATGTATATGCAGACTTCCTTCTTGTTGATGATAGCTTCCCTGAAGTAAAAGCCCAGTGATTCAAAGTCATGTTGCTGATGAGACATTTTTAATGGTTTTAAACAATTCAAGACCCTATTTGGAGTTTTGTTGGCAAAGATACTGGAATGATTTACCATTTCTTTCTCAGGGCATTTTACAGGTGAGAGATTAAGGTAACAGAGTTTTCCAGAGTTTCTACAGTTGGTAAGTGTCTGAGGCCAAATTTGAAGTTATATAGATACTGTTATTGCTACACCTAGCATTTCTAACACATTATTGAAAATAGTGGCAATAATGGGCAGCCTTGATTCATTCTTGATCTTTCTGGAAAGACTTATAGCTTATCCAAATTACAGATAAAGATTTTAGATGATTTCAGGTAGATATGACTTATTTTAAGGAAATATCCATTTATTCCTTTGTTTTCTATTGTTTTAATAAAATTGGGTTTTATATTTTGAAAAATAAGCTTTTTGCATCTATTGAAATAAGTCCAAGTTTTTATTGGTTTTGTTATTGATGTGTTCAGTTATGTGGATAATATTTTTTTTATTTTAATTGCATTTTATTTTTCCAAATATGTATAAAGATAGTTTTCTACATTAATTTTTGAAGGCTTTTGTGTTCTAAATCACAGTAAATTACCAGGTGCAAAGACATTGCTACACCCTGCTCCCCACCCTAGCTACTTGCCCCGGGGTTCCCTGCACTGCAGTCGGAGCTTGGCAGCCTCTCCCCCTGCCTGATTGAAACAGACCTTTTCTGAAGTTCTTCCAAACTATCTTCTTCTGGAAAATTGTTGTATTCCAAATATTTGTGGGTTCTGTCACTCCAAAACCAGTTCAGAGGCTTAATTTGCTGTTGATTTGAGGGCAGCTCAGAGGAGCTCAGTCAGATAAGAGAAGAGACAGTCTATTCTCCCTCACCTTGGCTCCACCCCCAAGTATAATTTTCTTTTTTTTTTTAATTTTTATTTTATTTGCATAACATATGTGTGGGTAATTCTTCAACAATAACCCTTACATAGCTTTCCGTTACAAATTTTTCCCCCCAACTCCCCACGCCTCCCCTAGATGGCAGGATATCCACTACATGTTAATTATGTTAAAATATTGGCAAATCGAATATATGTATACATATTTCCAAACTTATCATTGGTGTGCAAGAAAAATCTTATCTACACAAACGATATATCAGATAAAGGAAACACAATGTAAGCAAACATCAATCAAGGAGTATGAGAATGTTATGTTGTGGTCCACATTTCGCATCCCTCTCTCTGGGTGTATATGGCTCTCTTCAGTGAACAATTGGAGGTGGTTTGAAACATTTCATTGTTGAAGAGAGCCATGTCCATCAGAATTGATCGTCATATAGTACTGTTGTTGCTGTGTATAATGATCTCCTGGTTCTGCTCATTTCACTCAGCATCAGTTCATGTAAGTCTCTCCAGGCCTCTCTGAAATCATCTTGCTGGTCATTTCTTACAGAACAATAATATTCCATAACATTCATATACCATAATTTATTCAGCCATTCTCCAATTGAAGGGCATCTATTCAATTTCCAGTTTCTAGCCACTACAAAAAGGGCTGCCACAAACATTCTTGCACATGTGGGGCCTTTTCCTTCCTTTATGATTTCTTTGGGATATAAGCCCAATAGAAATGCTGCTGGGTCAAAGGGTATGCACAGTTTGATAACTTTTTGAGCATAGCTCCAAATTGTTCTCCAGAATGGCTGTATCCGTTCACAGCTCCACCAACAATGCATCAGTGTCCCAGCCCTCCCACAACCCCTCCAACATTCATCATTAACTTTTCCTGTCATTTTAGCCAATCTGACAGGTGTGAAGTGGTATCTCAGGGTTGTCTTGATTTGCATTTCTCTGATCAATAGTGATTTGGAGCACCTTTTCATATGACTATAAATAGTTTTAATTTCATCCTCTGAAAATTGTCTGTTCATATCCTTTGACCATTTATTGATTGGAGAATGGCTTGAATTTTTATAAATATGAGACAATTCTCTATATATTTTAGAGATGAGACCTTTATCAGAACCCTTAAATGTAAAGATGATTTCCCAATTTATTGCTTCCCTCCTAATCTTGTCTGCATTGATTTTGTTTGTACAAAAACTTTTTAACTTAATATAGTCAAAGTTATCTATCTGGTTTTCAATTAAAAGTTCCAGTTCTTCTTTGGACATAAATTTATTCCATCTCCACAGGTCTGAGAGGTAAACTATATTATGTTCCTCTAACTTGTTTACAAAATCACTCTTTATATCCAGATCATGAACCCATTTACATCTTATCTTGGTATGTGGTGTTAGATGTGGGTCAAGCCCTAATTTCTTCCACACTAGTTTCCAGTTTTCCCAGCAGTTTTTGTCAAATAGTGAATACTTATCCCAAAAGCTGGGGTCTTTGGGTTTATCAAAAACCAAATTGCTATAGTTATTGCCTAGTTTGTCTTGTGATTCTATCCTATTCCACTGATCGACTACTCTATTTCTTAGCCAGTACCAAATGGTTTTGATGACCGCTGCTTTATAATATAGTTTTAGATCTGGTACAGCAAGTCCACCATCTTCAGCCTTTTTTTTCATTAATCCCCTTGAAATTCTAGACCTTTTGTTTTTCCAAATGAACTTTGCTACTATTTTTTCTAGATCTGTAAGATAATTTCTTGGGAGTTTGATTGGTATGGCACTAAATAAGTAAATTAGTTTGGGTAGTATTGTCATTTTTATTATATTCGCTCGTCCTACCCATGAGCATTTTAAGTTTTTCCAATTGACTAGGTCTGATTTGATTTGTGTGGAAAGTGTTTTGTAATTTAGTTCATATAGTTCCTGACTATCCCTTGGCAGATAAATTCCCAAATATTTTATACTATCAACAGTTATTTTGAATGGAATTTCTTTTTGTATCTCTTGCTGCTGAACTTTATTGGTAATATATAAAAATGCTGATGATTTATGTGGATTTATTTTGTATCCTGCCACTTTGCTAAAGGTGTGAATTGTTTCTAGTAGTTTTTTAGTTGAGTCTCTAGGATTCTCTAAGTATACCATCATGTCATCTGCAAAGAGTGATAATTTGGTTTCTTCACTACCTACTCTGATTCCTTTTATCTCTTTTTCTTCTCTTATTGCTAAAGCTAACATTTCTAATACAATATTAAATAGTAATGGTGACAGTGGGCAGCCTTGTTTCACTCCTGATCT
>JAJPUD010029245.1:0-14046 GCA_023553655.1 Myrmecobius fasciatus
CCAATCTAATGAGAGTAAGGTTTACACAATACTCATCGCCCTCCCTTCTTTCCCTCAATTATATTAGATCTTCTATGTCTCTTTATGAGATTTTGCCTTATTTTACCTCCTTTATTTTCACTTTATTTTGCCTCCTTCCACCCACTTTTTTTTCAATATGGTATCCCTTCTACCTCTAATTTCCTTTCCATTATTATCAAAGAAAAATCGAATTATACCCCCATTCCTTAAGGATACCTATAGTAGAAATATAGTCCTCAAGAGTTCTTTCCTTTTTTACCTTTTTATGCTTCTCTTGAGTTCTGTATTTGGAGGTCAAATTTTTTGTTCAGATCTGGTCTTTTCATGAGAAATAGGTGAAATTCTCCTGTATCATTGAATGACCATCTTCTTCCCTGGAAGATGATGCTCATTCTAGCTGGGTAACTTATTCTTGGCTGTAATCCAAGTTCTTTTGCCTTTGGGAATATCTGATTCCAGGCCCTTTGATCCTTCAATGTCAAAGCTGACAGATCCTGTGTAATTCTAATTATAGTTCCTCGGTATTTGAACTGTTTCTTTCTAGCTGCTTGCAATATCTTTTCCTTGGTGCCATAGTCCTGAAATTTGGCCACGATATTCCTTGGGGTTTTAATTTTGGTGTCTCTTTCAGGAGGTGATTGGTGAATTCTTTCAATACCAATTTTGCCTTCTGATTCTAAAACATCAGGGCAATTCTCTTTCATGATTTCCTGGAAGATAGCATCAAGGTTCTTTTTTTCATCGTGGCTTTCAGGGAGTCTGATAATTCTTAAATTGTTTCTCCTGGATCTGTTTTTTAAGTCAGTTGTTTTTCCTAGGAGATATTTCATATTTTCTTCTATTTTTTCATTTTTTTTGTTTTTGTTTGACTGATTCTTGAAGTCTTATTGAGTTATTTACTTCTATTTGTTCAATTTTAATTTTTAGAGTATTATTTCCTTCAGTTATCTTTTTTAGCTCCTTTTGTAGCTGGTCAATTGAATTTATTGATTCAATGCATTCTTTTTCCATTTTGCCAATTTTATTTTTCAATGAATTGTTGTCTTTTTCCAATTCACCTCTCTTGTTTTTCAGTGAATTGTTGTCTTTTTCCAATTTGCCATTTTTATTTTCCAGTGAATTGGTGATTTTTTCCAATTCACCATTTTTATTTTCCAGTGAATTGGTCATTTTTTCCAATTCATCAGTTTTGTTTTTCAGTGAATTGTTGTTTTTTTTTTTTCCAATTCACCATTTTTATTTTCCAGTGAATTGTTTTCTTTTTCCAATTCACCAGTCCTGTTTTCCAGTTTTTGATATCTCTGTTGCCCTGATCTCAATTTACTTCCCCATTCTTCTTCTAGCTCTCTTTTGAGATTCTTTATGCAATCTTCCAGGTAAGCCTTCTGGAAGGGAGACCAGCTTAATTCCACCTTTGTGGCTTCATCTGGGATTGTTTTCAGAATCTCAGGATCTGGGGATTGTTCTATTTTTTCTCCGTAAAAGCTGTCTATGGTGAGAGCTCTCTTCTGCTTCTTACTCATAATTTTGAGTTGAGGTATCAGTCACCAGCAGGGAATATTGCCACAGTTTCAATTTGCCCTAGGGCAATTTTCCGAGTTGACTTCCGGTCTGAGGCTGATTGGGCTAGATTTGCACTAGGACTACGTTTTCAGCTGCTCTCAATCCACCCTTTACCAAAGGCAGATCTGCCAAAGCACCTGCCCGCAAGCAGAGCAAAGTGGCCCAGGCGTCTCCCAGGGGCTTCCTGGGTGCGTAAAATCCGCTCCTCTATCGCAGCTCTGACTTCTGCCCCGGCTGTGGACCAGTGGCCGATTTCCCCTGAGGCTAACCTGCGATGTTTTTTCAAAGTAGATTATTGATAGAAGTATGTTGTAGTCCAAGTGTTTGGTGGAGCCCTCACTCCAAAACCAGTTCGGAGGCTCAGTTTGTCTGGGTCTGAGGGAAGGTCTCAGGAGCTCACAAAGAACGCTGTCTGCAGTTCGCCATCTTGGCTTCGCCCCTCTATGTCTTACTTTTTCATAAAAATTTCCATTATCCATAGATCTGACAGATATAATTGTTTCATTGAGAGGGGTGTTTATGTTTTATTCAATTAATAATCATTATTGAATTAGGAATATTTTTCCTTATATTTCCTCATACAAGACCAGGTTTTGCAGGTCATTCAGCCAGTTATTGACGAATAAGGCTGAAAGATAATGTTGCCTCGATCCTTGGAATAAATGGTATATGATCTTGAGTGGACTCCATCTAAGAAGGGGACCTTACATTTATTTTTAGTGTAAGTATAATCCAATCCTGAAGGCTACCATCCCTAAAGCATTTGAGCCCATGCCCTTGTACCTCTCTATGAGAATCTAGGGCATTTAGCCTTATTAAGAAGAAAATCAATTTCATTAGTCCGCATAGAGGTGGATATTACTTTGTTCAAATTTCTGGAGGTAGCTTAGTTGAGTCTCATGATCAATTCATATTCTCAGCAGCAGGAGTTGAAGATTTTATCCCAATTCCTCACTAATATGTCCACGCTTCATTAATTGTTCAAGAATCAGGGATGATTTGTACCTGTTAGGTGCACCTCCTTTTTTTAAAGATATTTTAAAATTCAGGGATCTCCATAGTCTTGTCTTTGGTTACCACGAGAAAGAACAAATCATCAATTTAATGATTATATGCTAGCCTAATTAATAAATTGATTATTATTTCCTGAGGATTTTTCTTTCATACTTTTCATTATCTCACCATGCTTCCCAGATTTAGTTAAATTATCATTTATATCTAAATATTTTATTCATTTAAATTTTATCTTGCTATTCCATTCAGTTTGATATGCTACATAAATTATGTAGCAATAGATAGGTTCTTATAGTGGATCTCAAATTTTAATGTGATGTTTACTACTTGATTAACCAAGTTATGAGGATTCTTTGCACCACCATAAGAATGCCACTAAAGATATTTCTGTCCTGTTTTAATCAAATTCTTTTTCCAAACCTGACATGGTTGTCATGCCATTTTTCTTTGGAAAGGATCCCAGTTTAGTTTGTGCCTCTCAACAATTCTCACTTGTCCAACATAAAGAGGTTACTATGATGAATATTCTATGACCACTTGGTCAGTAGAATAACCTATGTTTCACCCAAACTATGACCTCTCTGCTAGTATAATTTGTTTGGCCCTCAAAAACAAGGGTTATCAACAAATGTGTTTTTCTATTTTTCTATGCACTTTTGCATCTTTGGGTATCAAACACTTTAAAAACAAGGTATGGAAAGAAAGAGAAGTCTCAGATCATAAGGAAGACCGACCAGAGATCTGCTTCTTTAGAGAGGAACATGAACTTTTTAATAAAATGCCATTGTCTCTGAGTTCTGTCTCACTCTCTTATATTGTAGTCTCTTTGACTGGACAATTTTAATTTATACACTGTACCTAATTTCTGGTAAACTAATTCCCACTTTCCAAGCAATTTTTGAAAAATAATGAATTCTTAACACCAAAAGTTCCATCTGTGGGCTTATCAAGCTCAAAATTGAGATGATAATTTCCTCCCATATACCATTTATCCAGTCTATTCCTATCATCCACTGCTCTATCTTTTAGCTAAAATATCAATATTCTTGAGAGTTACTACTTTATAATATAGTATGAAATCTAGAAATGCTTGTCTGCCTTCCTTCACATTTTTTCAATGACGCTTTTCATACATTTGACCTTTTGTATTTCCAGATTAATTATTGATATTATTTTTTTCTAGCTCACTAAAATAATTCATTGGTAGTTGGATTGACATGGCAATCAAAAATAAATTAACTTACTTAAAAGAGTAAATTTTATTATATTTGCTTAATACCTATAGGAAATAATTTTTTTCTAATTGCTTAGATCTGAGTTTATTTGAGTGAAAGGCATTCATATAATCATTGAGTTTGTCTTTGCAGTTGGACTTCCAAATATTTTACACAGTCTTCAGTTATTTTAAATGGAATTCCTCTCCCTCTCTCTTGTTGCAGGGTTTTATTGATATTGTATAGAAATACTGATGATTTATGTGATATAATTTATATGATGAAACTGATGAAATTATTAAAAATAACTAATGAAAACTAATTTTATTTTGTTTTTTGATATATCATGGTACAATCTTCTGTGTGATAGTTTCGTTTCACCCTTATCTATTTTTATCCATTTCATTTCTTTCTTATTAGTGTAGCTCACATTTCTAATGTCTAATAACTAGATGTACAATGGATACATTACGAGGCCTGGAGTCAAGAAGACCTGAGTTTAAATCCTGTCTCAGATATTTACTGATGCTTTGATAGTAGCCAAATTACCTAACCTATTTGCCTTAATCCTGTGGAGAAGGAAATGGCAAAGTCTTCCATTATTTTTTAATAAGAAAATCCCATGGACAGTATTGACTTGATACATTTCATGAGGTGAAAAAAATGTCAGATTTAACTAAATGATGGAACAAGTATTTCCAATACAATGTTGAATAATTTGTATTGATAGTGGAAATTCTTGCTGATTCACTCTTGATTTTATTGGGAAGGCTTCTTGCTTATTCCCATTACAGATAATGCTTATATTTGGGATTTAGAGAGATGACACTTTTAATAGTAAGAAAAGATTTACTGATTTTTATGTTTTCTAGTATTTTAATAGGAATGGATGTTGTATTTATATTTTTCTGGATATATTGAGATAATTATATTTTTTACTGTTTTTATTATTGATACAATCAATATATCAATGATAATTTTTCTAATAGTGAACTAACCCTAGTTCTCCAGTATGATCTCACTTGGTCATAGAATGTGATCTTTGTCATATATTACTTTAATCACCTTAACATATTTAATTTTTGCATTAATTTTCTGTAGGAAATTGATTTGTTTTTTTCCTTTGTTTTTATTCTCTCATACAAGTATAGTAACAAAACCGTATTTATGACATAAAAGGAATTTGATAATATTCTTTTTTTACCTATTATTTTGAAATAGTGTATATGTTATTGGGATAAATTGCTTTGGTATAATGTTTGGCATAATTCACTTGTAAATTCATCTGTTCCTGGGAATTTTTAATGGATGAATTATTCAATATTTTTTCTAAAATAGGGTTATTGATGCATTCTACTTCCTTTTCTGTTGATCTAGGAAGTTTTTATTTTTGTAAACATTCATGCATTTCACTTAGATTATCCATTTTGTTCCTATATAATTGGACAAAATGAGTCCTAATTATTGCTTGAATTTCAACTCCATTGAAGCTGTGCTTATCCTTCTGAATTTTTGACAGTGGTAATTTTATTTTCTTCTTTAAAAAATAAAACTAACCAAATATCCATATTTTTTTTTCTTTTTTCCCATAAAACAGAATCCTGGTGGGGGCATGGGGAAGCAGAGAAAAGATGGCAGAGAATAAGCAGGTCCTTGACTTACCTCTTCCTGGCTTCCTACAGATCAAGTCTCTGAACGGGTTTTGGAATTTCAGAACCCACAAGTATTTGGAACGTAAAAAATTTCTAGCAGGAGGTATTTTGGAAGAACTTCAGGAAAAGTTTGTCTCAATTGGGTGGGGTGGGATTGAAGCCCGATGCTGCCTTAGCACAGGGACACCCAGGGCAGAGAGGAGTCCAAATGCTGGGGAAATCTAGTGGGAGACTCATAACCAAAATACAGCAGCATTTGCTAATCTGTCCTGGTTCAGAAAACAGTCGATCAGCAGACTAGCTTTGAGACCTCCAACATAATTACAGAATGCAAATAGTGAGATGCTGATTCCCAGCGTAACAAGTGAGACTTGGCCATATCCATCCAGCACTGAGAAGGAAGCCTGCAGAACCACCTCCAAGGCAACATGAAGCCACTGTTACCTCTAGAGAAAGCATGGGACAGTTTTTTCTTATCCTTAAAAGTACATTTCATCTTTTAAAAAATGAGCAAAAAACCCAAAAAGAAGTCTGCCTGTAGAGAGCTTTTATGGAAATAAGAAAGAACAGACCAGAAACCCTGAAGACATTAAAGGAAAAGCATCTCCAGATGAAGCCTCTAAGGGTGATAAGTTGGTCTCTACCTCACAAGGGTGTCTTAGAAGAGCTCAACAAGGATCTTAAAAGAGAATTAGAAGAAAAATTGGAAAAAGAAACGAAAGATTTAGGAGAGGAAACATAGAAATTGTCTGAAGAAATCACACATTAAAAGTAGTTTTAGAAAAATGGAAAAGGAAAACACCTCCTTGAAAAACAGAATTTGTGAAATGAAAATATATATATATATATATATATATAATGAACAAAATAATTCATTTAAAACTTCAATTGACCAAATACAAAATGAAATAAAAAAGCTAACTTAAGACCATAATTCACTAAAAATTAGAATTGAACAATTGAAAGTGAGACATCAAAAATCAGTCAAACAAAAATAAAAAAAATAGAAGAAAATGTAAAACGCCTCATCAGAAAAGCAATTGACATGGAAAACAGATCCATTAGAGACAATCTAAGAATTATTGGACTACCTGAAAATCATAATGAAAAAAAAATATTGACAACATTATTCAAGAAATCATCAAGAAAACTTTCTTAAAATATTTCACTAATCACCATCTGAAAGAGACATCTGAAAGAGACAAGCAATATTGTAGTTAAATTCTAGAATTATCCATTCAAGAAGACTGCAAGCAGTCAGAATGAAATAATTTAAATATTGAGAAGCCACAATCAGGATTTCCTAGGAACTAGCAGCTTCCACTATAAAGGATTGATAGAACCGGGACATGATTATCTGAGGGCAAAGGTGTTGGATTGCATCCAAGTATCAAGTATCCAGCAAAATTAAGCATTATTTTTTAGGGGGAAAAGATGGACATACAATGAAATAGGGGATTTTCATTTCTTTTTGATGAAAAAAAAACAGAAGTGAGCAGAAAATGTGATCTTCAAATATAGAACTCAAGGAAAGCATAAAAAGGTAAGAAGGTAAGAAAAAGTATATTTTTAAAGGTTAACATGTTTACATTCCTCTATGGGAAGATATGTTTCACTCTTGAGAATCTAGGGGTATATTTGGAAATATAATTTACTTTATTGTGATGATATACAAAAAGAAACTTATGGTAGAAAAGAAATTGCCCTGGAAGAAGAGGAAAAAAGAAGGAAAATGTGGGCTTCTGTTTTTAAATCCAGTTTGCTATCCATTTCTGTTTTATGGGAAAGTCCATTACATTCATATTCACAACTAAAATTACTAACTTTATTTCCTGCCATCTTTTTCCCCAAGTTATGTTTTTCTCTTTCCTTTCCCCCTTTTCCTTCTCTCCCATATTTTGCTTCTCACCACCACCTCCCTCAACCTGGCTTCCCGTTTTACAGCCCCTTTCCCTTTCTTATTCCTTTCTCCTTCTACTTCTGCTTTCCCTTCTATTACAATGGAGAGAAAGCAAGCAAGAAGATGAGTATTGTGTGAACCTTAATATCATCATATGTAGCTCAATAAGAAAATATCAGACATATTCAGTTTGACAGAGAAATTTTTCTCATCCTATAGGGAAATAGGAGGAGAAAGGGAAAAGGAAAGGAGGAGGTAATAGAAGGGATTGCACCATAGTGCAATTAGAATGGTGGAGGGGGAGAGAGAATTTTCTTTTCCCAGGTATTTTTTTTTTTCTGACTAGGCATTAGCTTTATATCATCAGTTAGAGATAATACAAAAGGAGAAGGTTAAACATATTGATTAATGAAATTAATTATGCTATATGAAATGTTAGAAAAAGCATAAATTTAGGCTCAAATAAACAATTAGGAATAATAAAATTAATATAAAAATGTGCATATTAATCTAAGGATTGAGAAGCAGAATAATATAATAGATATCTGGTCTTTAGCTAAAGGAACCTGGATTGAAATTCTACTTCTGATGCATATTGGTGGTTAGACTTCTAAGTAAATCATAACAGGGTAGTGTTTTAGGTAATATATATATATATATATATATATATATATATATATATATATATATATATATATATAAAATTATAAGTATAAAGAGGTTTTTCTTACCTAGAGTTCCCTATTTTGATGAAATCACAGATCCAATCCCTATAACTAGCTATAGATTTTCACTAAATTAATGTTCTTCTTTTTTTGGCCCATAGAAATGATTGCTTATAGGCCAATGACAGATTTAATTCAAAGTATAAAGCATTGGTAAAGTCAAAAGGATTAGAAATAAACTTTTTTTGCATGTGAATTGCTATCTTCTGGTACTTTATTCTCTTTTCTGTTATTTTTGTTAAAAAATGAACCATTTAGAAATCATTTTCAAATTCAAATTAAAGTAATAAAGAAGGAACATTTGTTTGATTTTATTTATTACGTTTCATAAGATTCTGGCCTTTAAAATTTTTACTTGAATGAAAAAATGAAGCCAGAATGACAGTTTTGTACAAAAACAATAGTTGATCCAATATACATTAGAAGTGTCATTTTATGTTTTTTTAAATCAAATCCCATATATACTATAAAGTATTTTTCCTTCCTGAAGGCCTTTTTCCTTCCTGAATTTTATAATTTTGAATAGATATTAAGTATCAGTTATAGTATAATGAATTTGATCATTTGAGAGCAGAAATTATTTAAAGAATAAGTGCTTATTGATTGATTGAACACTCAATCAGTGAACATGTTTGACATTCTATTATGAATACTAAGTAATGTGTCATGGCCTCCAGAGAACCAACAAAATGATTCTTTCTCAAGGAACTTAAACTATTTTAAGAGAGAAGATATACCACATAAAAATTACATAGACAAAAAGGACTGTGAAAACTTCCTGAGTACAGTAAAATAGTACATAAAGATTTAGTATTGAATTCCTGATTCAAGACACAGCTTGAGTAAATTAAAAAAAAAAAAAGATAAAATTTGAAAGTCAGGTCAGGGTTTTATTTATTTATTTATTTATTTTTACCCTGAAGGTAAAACTCATTATTATTAAAAGGAAAGCCTAAGGTGAATGAATATTTTCTATTAAGTACATTTTTTTTAAATACTAAGAATGAAACAGAAAGTTTAGTTTAATGGAGGTTAGTAGAACAAAAGTCATTTAAAGCTTAAGCATCTTGATCTTCCTTTGCAACCTTGTTTCCAGGTTAAATTGCATGAAGAGGAGAGATCTTTAAGGAGTTCAATATGAATAATTAATTCAATTTTGGATAAAGTACCTAATCAAGACAGTAAAGGAAAGATATCTTCTACAATCTCTCTGTAATAAGAGGCCACAGAAGTTGTAGCAAATTAAGAGATTACAAAAGGAGAAGTTCTGACCCATGTAGAGTGGAGAAATTGTTTTTAAGAGCAATGGGGAAAAATGATTGTTCTCTAATGGAGAACATTGACATGTTCAATATGCAAAAAAAAACTGTTACATGGGGAGCTCAAGGAATCTGAGAGAAAGTTGTGCTTCTGTATTTTCAATATTTAAAGGCAATTGAGTGCACTATATTACATAGCATATTTTCTTTTAAACTAAGGAAAGAAAAGTGAATAAATTTTATTCTCTAAATTTCTCAGGATAAGTACAACCCAAATTTCAGGTGTTTACTTTTTGGCACGTGAAAAAGAGAATGATCATGGAAAGGCCATGTGGTAGAATTTGATCATATTAAGTCATAGGATGTAGAAGAAGTAATCCTACTATTTTCTTTAATTCATTCAATAACATATATCTAGGAATTAGGATAGAAAAAAAACCCGAATTATACTGATTTACAAGAGTAATAAATAAGAAATTTGCTGGAAGAGGGAAATCAATTATGATACATAAGGAGTTTCCAATTCATGAGGAAAAAAATGAGACATAAGGAAGGAATAGATAGGTATAGACTCTATGAATTCACTGACAAAAAATTCAGAAAAAGGTAAAAGAAGAAAATTAATGAAGAAAATAAGGTGAAGAAACCATTATAATAAAATTATGCATAAAATAAAAATAAAAAAGCAAGTAAAATGTGGCATGGGAGAAAAAGAAATACTCTGTATTATCAACTGAAGTGAAGTAGGAAAAAAAGAGAAGAATCTGGAAGGGAAAGCAAAGTAGAAAGTAAGAAAGGGGAAAAGAAGGGAGGGAAAAGGAAACAAATTCAATAAGTTAAGCAAAAGAAGAAAAGTAATGAACTAATAGAAGGAAGTTTAAGTATGTAGGGGAAGATAACTTATGAGAATATGATCAAAGCAGAATTAACAATATTGTATAGCGCATAAAAATTTAGAAAAAAGAAACAGCAGCTGATCTCTCTAGAAGAGATACCCTGTAGCAAATATACACTCTTAGAGAATGTTATTCAGTGAAGTTGCCTAGGTGAAAAACAGAAAGGACAGAGTAGCAGATGAACCCAGTTGGATAGAGAAAGCAGCATGATCAATAACATCTGTAGATGAATTTGGCTGTCTTATAGGATAAATGACATAATTTGTCCAAGCTACACAAGTACGTTGGTTACATGTCTTTCCTAAGTGTTTCTATTTATATTTCCTATTTGTACTATGTTGTCATATGCCTTACATGCATGAATTCTTTTTCCTCTGTAGTATCAACAATTTATGGGAAACGATATATCTGTGTGTATGAAAAGTCTTCCTTGTTAGTTATTTTGCTCTGCAGGCTCATTATGATGCCTTTGGTTTAAACTGATGTATCCTCTTGTTCTCCTAGTAAATATAAATACCTTGGTCAGGGTTTATGATGCATGATTTTCAATGATTGCTACTACATTAAGTTAGTAGGAAAATGGAATAATTTTCTATGTCCCTATGTATGACAGAAAGCTCTACTAAAATAGTGACTATTTCTATGGGAATAAATAAGACATTTAATCTTAAATTATCTCCCAAGTATGTTACTTTTATTTTCAGTTTACATTTTTCTCTTCTTTTTTTAATCTGAATTTTTAGCTTTCCTATTTATCTACAATTATTCAAGTATTTTTGAATGCTTGCTGTGTTTGACATAGAAATGGATGAACATTAAATAGAAAAAGGTAATAATATTTTTGAGTTAGTTGGTTAGTAGAGTTGACTTGGCTAGTCAGTGAATGAGAGTTCTATGAGTTTCAGTGCATTACGCTCCATTAATGAAATGCCATAGCTGCCCAAAAAAGGGGGGAAAGTCATGGTGCTGTGTACCTCTGAACTGGGTAATCCAGTATCAAGGCTTTCATGCAAGACAGAAAGGTATGTGACTCAATGGCTCCATAACATCTTAGGAGCCCTAGAAAAGCAAGTTTTAATTTTTTATCAAAATAATAAGTGAAACTATTGGAGAAAATTAAATTAAAAAAAATAGTAGTCTTTTTGTGCTAATCCTCTAGTAGAGAGTAATTTGTTAGATTATAGACAATATATATCATTAAAACAATTAGATATAGAAATGTTGAGTTATCTATTTCAATTTTATCAATTTATATATTAAAGCACTGAGGCCTAGATACCTGCAAACCTTACTTATGATTTATGGCCAACTTGTAGAGGCAACAAAGTACCATAGTTTCTGGAATCAGGAAGATGGGAGTTCAAACCCAGCCTCAGACAAGCTATAGGTCTCTATATAAGTCGCTTAATTTCCCTTCCCTTAACTGTAAAATTGAAATAATAATTGCATCTACTTTGCAACATTGCTATGAGTATCAAATGTAAGAACATTTAAAAAAATAATAAATACTTTATATCCATCAAAGTGGCTAAGATGACTAAAAGTACCATGCCAAATGTTGGAGGGGATATGGTAAAAGAGATGCCCTAAAACATTTTTGGCAGAACTGTGACCTAGTCCAGTCATTCTGAAGAGCAATTTGCAACTATTGCCAAAAGCTATAAAACTATATACATTTTGATACAACAATAGCATTACTAGGACTACATGCCAAAGACATCAGTGAAAATGGAAGAGGAGCCATAAATGCAAAACTATATTCATAATTTTTATGCTGACAAAGCATTGGATATTGAAGTTATGCTTATTAATAGCTGAACCCATTGTGATGCTGAATATACTGAAATGCTATCTTACTGTAAGAAATTATAAATAGGACGGTTTCTGAAAAACCTGGGAAGACTTAAATGAAGAAATACAAAGTGAATAGGTTTTATATCTCTAGATGCTTATTTGCATAAAATAGAAAAAGAGAAAATCAATGAATTGGGCTTGCAACTAAAAAAGCTAGAGAAAGAACGAATTAAAAATCCCCAATCAAATACCAAACTTGAAATCCTAAAAATAAAAGGAGAGATTAGTAAAATTGAAAGTAAAAAAACCTATTGAATTAATAAATAAAACTAAAAGTTGGTTTTATGAAAAAACCAACAAAATAGATAAACCTCTAGTTAATTTAATTAGAAAAAGGAAAAAGGAAAATCAAATTGTTAGTATCAAAAATGAAAAGGGAGAACTTTCCACCAATGAAGAGGAAATTAGAGCAATAATCAGGAGTTACTTTGCCCAACTGTATGCCAATAAATTTGATAACCTAAATGAAATGGAGGAATATCTACAAAAATATAGATTGCCCAGATTAACAGAAGAGGAAATAAATTACTTAAATAGTCCCATTTCAGAAAAAGAAATAGAAAAAGTCATTAATCAACTCCCTAAGAAAAAATCCCCAGGACCAGATGGATTTACATGTGAATTCTACCAAACATTTAAAAAACAGTTAACTCCAATATTATATAAACTATTCAAAAAAATAGGGAATGAAGGACTCCTAGCAAACTCTTTTTATGATACAGACATGGTACTGATACCTAAACCAGGTAAAACAAAAACAGAGAAAGAAAATTATAGACCAATCTCCTTAATGAATATTGATGCAAAAATCTTAAATAAAATATTAGCAAAGAGATTACAGAAAATCATTCCTAGAATAATACACCATGACCAAGTAGGATTTATACCAGGAATGCAGGGATGGTTCAATATTAGGAAAACTATTAACATAATTGACTATATTAATAACCAAACTAACAAAAACCATATGATAATCTCAATAGATGCAGAAAAATCATTTGATAAAATCCAACATCCATTCCTATTAAAAACATTAGAGAGTATAGGAATTAATGGACTTTTCCTTAAAATAGTCGGTAGCATCTATTTAAAACCATCAGCTAGCATCATATGTAATGGTAATAAACTGGAACCATTCCCAATAAGATCAGGGGTGAAACAAGGTTGCCCACTATCACCATTACTGTTCAATATTGTATTAGAAATGCTAGCCTTGGCAATAAGACAAGAAAAAGAGATTAAAGGAATTAGAATAGGTCATGAGGAAACCAAATTATCACTCTTGGCAGATGATATGATGGTCTACTTAGAGAACCCTAGAGAATCAACTAAAAAACTATTAGAATTAATCCACAACTTTAGCAAAGTTGCAGGATACAAAATAAATCCACATAAATCATCAGCATTTTTATACATCACCAACAAAATGCAACAGCAAGAGATACAAAGAGAAATTCCATTCAAAATAACTACCGATAGTATAAAATATTTTGGAATATATCTGCCAAGGGAAAGTCAGGATCTATATGAGCAAAACTACAAAACACTCTCCACACAAATAAAGTCAGATCTAAACAATTGGAAAAACATCAAGTGCTCTTGGATAGGTCGAGCGTATATAATAAAGATGGCAATACTACCTAAACTAATCTATCTATTTAGTGCTATACCAATCAAACTCCCAAGAGATTATTTAACTGAACTAGAAAAAATAACAACAAAATTCATCTGGAAAAACAAAAGGTCAAGAATTTCAAGGGAATTAATGAAAAAAAATGCAAATTAGGGTGGCCTAGCTGCACCAGATCTAAAACTATATTATAAAGCAGTGGTCACCAAAACCATTTGGTACTGGATAAGAAATAGAGTAGTGGATCAGTGGAATAGGTTAGGTTCACAGAACAAAATACTCAATGACAATTGTAATCTAGTGTTCGATAAACCCAAA
>JAJPUD010029246.1:1782-14046 GCA_023553655.1 Myrmecobius fasciatus
TTTTTTTTGACAAAATGTAACAGCAATTTTTATTTAAAACTCCAGAAATCATAGGAATAAATAGACTTTTCCTTAATGTAACAAATAATATTTATCCAAATTCATGAGCAAACATTATATATTATGGAGAAAAATAAGAAGCCTTTTTAAAATGATTAAATGTAAAACAAAGATGCCTTTTATTACCATTATTCTTTAATTATTACTGTATAATATAGTAGTAGAAATGCAACAAAATAAGAAAAATAAATTTAATAAGACAACAAAAATAAACTGAAGGAATATGCATAAGCAAAAAAAGAAACAAAATTATCACTTTGCTGATGAAATGAAGGCAAACTTAGAGAAATCTAAGGAATTAATAAAAATTAATTAAAAAATGAAATCAACAAAATTGCAGGATATAAAATACAACCACATAAATCATCAGCATTCCTATATATTAACAACAACTACCAGGAAGAGCCAGAATGGGAAATTCCATTTGAAAAAACAACAGAAGTTATAAAATATTTGGGAGTATATCAACTAAGATGCACCCAGGAATTATATAAATCTAAACATAAATCATTTCATGTCAAAATTTAAAAAAAAGACTTAATTAACTGAGGAAACATTAATTACTTGTGAGTAGGCCAAACCAATGTAATATAAATGATACTGCTACCCAAATTAATTTTTATATTCAGTTGGTTGGTTGGTTATTATCCTTCATTTTTCAAGAGGATCAAAGTAATATAGTATTAAAGTCAAGTTACAGTGTGACTGACTGCGGCTAAACAGACCAATATAACTTCAAAATCCTCTCCCACAGATCAAGCATAAATAGTCCATGTGAGCATTTGGGATGTGCATCTAGTGTTTCTTTTGAGATACTTCAGTTCTTCTTCATTCTTCACAGAGCGCAGCAGTTTTTTGATAAAGGCATGCCATGTCAGTGTCTCCCATGACCCACAATCATTTAAAAAGTTCTTAAGAGAGACCTCAAGAGTGTCCTTGTATTGCTTTTTCTAACACTCTTGTGAGTGCTTCCCCTGTCTTAAAATAGTCTTTTTGGCAACCATACATTTGGCAACCATACACTCAAACAATATGGCCAGCCCAATGGAGTTGTCTTCTCTGCAATCGAGTTTGAAGGCTTGACAGTTGCATTCATTTAAGGATGTTGATGTCTGGTATCTTATCCTGGCAGGTGATCTTCAGAATCTTCTTTAGATAATTCAAATGGAAGGGATTCATTTCCCTAGCATGATGCTAGTATACTGTTCACAGGCATACAACAAAGGGGGTAAGCACAATGGCTCTGCAGACTTTCAGTCTAATATTTCTTTTTCATACTTTCTTTTCATGCAACCTTATTATCATTGTGTACATTCCTGGAAAGTATACTGCCAAGGTGAGTAAACATCCACAGCATTTAAAACTTCTTCATTTGCTCTAACCGATAATTCCACAAGTGGATGATGTGTTGCTGGTTGATGAAGTCCCTGTGTTTTTTTGTTGTTAATTGTTAGGTGAAAATTAGCATAAACATCAGAGAATTGATCCTTACTTCATTGCATCTCAGCTTCAGGGACTGCATTGAATGAACAATCATCTGCAAACAAAACCCATCATGCACCAACAAATACACCATCCACTTTAGTCTTAGCTTGTAGCTTTTTCAAGCTGAAGAATTTAACATCAATGTGGTAGCTCTCCTTGAAGCCATGTTTGTCCTCAGTGTAGACATTTGACAACATGACTGGAAACTTCATGCTAAAAAGACATAGGAGGAAGCTCACAACCTTATTTCATTCCATTGTGATTAGGAAAGTATAAGAGCATCATCCATTATGTAGAACTCTGGCAAACATGCTATCATGAGACTGACATACAATAAAGATGAGCTTTTGCAGACAACCAAATTTTGGTATAATTTTTTATAAGACCTTGTTAGTGACAGTATGAAAGACCTTGATCAGATCAACAAACATTGTGTACAGCCATTTGTTCTGTTCCTGGCATTTCTCCTGGAATTATTGGCTAGCAAACATCATATAGACTATATACCTCAGTGCTTTCTGAAGCCACATACTGGCTTTCAGATGACTATCTTCCAAGTGAAGGATCAGCCTATTAAGGAAAAATCTGGCAAAGAATCTTGCCAGCAATGACTAAAAGAGTGATCCCTTTTGTGATAGTCACAGGATAATCTATTCCCCTTTGCCTTTACAGACATGGACAACGGAGATGTCTTTTTGTTTATTTGTTTATTTTTGATAGTATTTTATTTTTCCAAATATATGTATAGTTTCCAATATTCATTTTTGTAAAACTTTGTGTTCCAAATTTTTCCCCCTCCCTCTCTTTACTCCTCCCTCCTCAAGATAGCGTGCAGTCTGATATAGGTTAAATATGTGCAATTCTTTTAAACATATTTCCATATTTGTTGTGTCGTACAAGAAAAATAATGTTACCAGGTAAATTTCCTTTTTTTCCCTTCTCCTCTATCCCTACCCTAGAGATGGCCAGCATAAAACCATTCTCTACATATTTCTATTTATTCGTTCTTTCTCAGGCTTCAGATAGTCTTTCTTCATAGGTTCTTTTTTTCATTTTATTAAAGCTTTTTATTTGCAAAACATATATATGGGTAATTTTTCAACATTGAACCTTGCAAAGCTTTCTGTTACAAATTTTCCCCCCTAGTCTCCACTCCTCCCCTAGATGGCAGGGAGTCTACTACATGTTAATTATGTTAAAATACTTGACAAGTGGAATATGTGTATACATATTTTTGCAGTTATCTTGCTGTGCAAGAAAAATCGGATCTACAAGAAAAAAAATCTGAAAAGGGAAACATAATGCAAACAAACATTGATAGAGAACATGAAAATGTTATGTTGTAGTCCACATTTCATCTATCCCTCTCTCTGGGTGTATATGGCTTTCTTCACTGAACAATTGGAACTAGTTTGGAACATTTCATTGTTGAAGAGAACCATGTCCTTCAGAATTGATCATCGTATAGTCTTATTGTTGCCTTGTATAATGATCTCCTGGTTCTGCTCGTTTCACTCAGCATCAGTTCATGCAAGTCTCTCCAGGCCTCTCTGAAATTGTCCTGCTGGTCGTTTCTTATAGAACAGTAATATTCCATAACATTCACATACCATAATTTATTCAGCCACTCTCCAAGTTATAGGCATCCATTCAGTTTCCAGTTTCTAGCCACTACAAAAAGGGCTGCCACAAACATTCTTGCACATGTAGGGCCCTTTCCCTCCTTTAAGATCTCTTTGGGATATAAGCCCAATAGAAACACTGCTGGGTCAAAGGGTCACAGTTTGATAACTTTTTGAGCATAGTTCCAAATTGCTCTCCGGAATGGTTGGATCCATTCACAGTTCCACCAACAATGAATCAGTGTCCCAGTTTTCCCACATCCCCTCCAACATTTGTCATTATCTTTTCCTGTCATTTTAGCCAATCTGACAGCTGTGTAGTAGTATCTCAGAGTTGTCTTAATTTGCATTTCTCTGATCAATAGTGATTTGGAGCACCGTTTCATATGACTGGAAATAGTTTTAATTTCATCCTCTGAAAATTGTCTGTTCATATCCTTTGACCATTTATCGATTGAAGAGTGGCTTGAATTCTTATAAATGAGACAATTCTCTATATATTTTAGAAATGAGGCCTTTATCAGAACCTTAAATGTAAAGATGATTTTCCAATTTATTGCTTCCCTCCTAATCTTGTCTGTATTAGTTTTGTTTGTATAAAACCTTTTTTAACTTAATATAGTGAAAATTATGTATCTAGTGTTCAATTAAGACTTCCAGTTATTCTTTGGACACAAATTCCTTCCTTCTCCACAGGTCTGAGGGGTTTCCCTATGTTTCCCTAATTTGCTTATAATATCCCTCTTTATGTTTAAATCATGAACCCATCTTCATAGGTTCTTTATAGTTAACTGGGTATTTATAGTAGTCAAAATAATTTAGTTGCTCAAAAGTTGTTCTTAAAACAGTATTACTGTTACAGTATATACTGTTTTGCTCACTTTGCTTTTGATTATTTCATGCATTTCTTTCCATGTTTTTCTAAGATCACTGTGTTCATCATTTATTAATACTTCCCAAAGTCTCAATCATCAAGAATACAATAAATCAAGCTCTGATTTATTGCAATTGCTGATTTCTGGGGCATCGATGCTCATGCTTAACATCTCAAATTATATACTAACATAAGTCTTAAATGAATATAAAATTTGACATCATAAACAAATTAAAGGAGTAATGAGGAGTTTACCTTTCAGGTCAAAGAGGAAGGATTAATGACTAGACAAATGAAGATCCCACAAGACAAGAAGGAAAATTTTGATTATATAAAATAAAAAGAAATTGTACAAACAGACAAATACAGTGTAATTAAAATGAGAGGTAAAGCAGGCAACTATGTGCCAGGCACTGTGCTAAACACTTTACTCATTTATCATTTATTATTACTTATATTATTATTATATATATAGTATTATTACTATTACTTATTGACTCATTTAAGTCATTTAATCCTCATAGCATACTTCATCTTGGAAGGTAAATGCCATTTTACTGATGAGGAAACTAAGGCAAATAGAGATCAAGTGATTCTCTCAGGGTCCCACAAGAAGTATCTGAGGATAAATTTGAATCCAGTCTTTCCTGACTGGAGATTTCCAGCTCTTTCCAATACACTGCCATGATAGGAGGATATGCAAACCAGTTTTTACTTCAAGATAGGCTGCAAGAAAACAAATATGCCATTCAAGATTCCAAAGATTTATTGATCAATTCTTAACCCTGCATGCACTCTAAAAAGTTTGTGCTTGACTTGTATGCAAAATGTAGATCTCATCCCCTCACAATGCCCCAAGGCAGTCTCCAGACTTTCAGGTATGATGTACTCACTACTAAAGATGTTTTGGAGAAGCATGAGACTAGAAGCAGAAAGACGTTCTAGAGAGCAATAGTGTTAGGGTTAAATAGTAGGTAAGAGGTGTTGATAGTGTAGTAGTGTGAGTGAAGTGGAAAGTTCAGATATGAGAGGAGATATAGTGTCCATAGTCTATCAAGGTGATTTTCCTTCCTGTTGGCACTGTAATCTCCTTGAAATAAATGAGATAGTCCCACTGAGATAAGTTACTCCTTGTCTTGGATGAGATCTCTAGGTTGATGATTTTCAGATTTATTTACCCAGCTTTTTACTGACCTTCAGTTTCATATTCTAACATTACAAAATGGATATCCCATAGATACCTTAAATTTAACATTTCCAAAATTGAACTAATTTTCTTTCTCAAAGTCTTCCCTTCCTCTCAACCTCCCTATTACTATTGAGTGTGCCATCATCCTCTCAGTCTCATAATCTAGCTATCATCCTCAACTCCTTACTCACCCTCAAATCCCCCTGCTCCCAGTCTAATCTGTTAGCAAGAAATGTTACCTATGTAGCATCGCTTACATATGGCTCCTCCTCTCCTCTCATAGTGCACCCATCCTGTTGCAAGGTCTTATTTCATGCCTAGACTATTTCCACAGATGTCTGCAGGTGAGTCTGCTTGCTTTATCTTTCCCTACTCCAGGTCATCTTCCATTCCACTTAAAGCTTACCAAAGCATGCATTTGACCATGTCACTCAACTCCTGAAATTACAGTATCTCCTATCACATCCAGGATCAAATATAAAATCCTCTGTTTTGCATTCAAAACCCTTCATAACTTGCTCCCACTACCTTTACAGTCTCATATCTTACCATCTTGTAATATACTCTTTGATATAGCAATACTGGTCTCCTTGCTATTCCTCAAACAAGATACTTCAAATCCCTGCATCTTCATTGATTCTCTCCCATGTTTAGAATATTCTTCCTCCTCATCTCAGCTTCCAGGCTTCTTTCAAGTTTCATCTAAATTTCAATTTTCTATAGGAAGCCTTTCCTGATGCGACTTAATTCCAATGTCTTTCTTCTGTTGATTATTTTCAATATATCTCATAGAAAAATTATTTGTATATTATTATTTGCCTATTGTCTTTACAACACATTTGTACTATAAACTCTTCAGAATAGGGACTGTATTTCTGCTTTTTTTGGATCACCAGCACTTAACACAATACCTTGTTCAGAGTAGACATTAATAAACCTTTATTGATTGATTGACTCTATACTTGATGAAATCTGGGAAACTTTATTTTACTATCCTGAAGAAACTTGTGCTATGTATCCAGCAGGGGACAATGTTCCTTCCTCATAGATAGAATTCCCATAGATTGGCTTTTTTTTCGAGACAAAGATATATTAAGTGCCTCTTTTAGAGGTATAGTGATTTACTTCTTCCTTATACATAGTCCTTAGAATCACTATCTTCCTTTAAGATCCAGCTTAGGTGTCACTTCTATATGAGACCTTTCAGGATTTCCCCAGGTTAACAACTCTTTCTACATGATAAAATTACTTTTGATATATTTTGAATATGCTTATCAGTATACATCATGCTTTACTCTTGTAAAATGTAAACTCCCTGAAGGCATGGATTATTCTTGTTTTTATCTTTATTTTACCCGCATGTAGATCAATGTCTTGCCAAGAGTAGGCTTTTGAATAAATATATGTAGAATTGAATCCCTGATTTCTTTCTGGAGGTATGTCCCAGAGTACCCTGCCCCCAAAAAACAACTCCACAGAAGGAATTTGGGCAAAGGCTAGGTGCATATTGATGAAAAAAATCAGTTTAAATAAATCATGTACTTAGATTTCTAAGGATTATGTTACAATTACAATGTTTTCCAATGCCCAGAAGTTTATGGTTCTGATTAGCAAAAAATATTGTCTGCCCCTAAATCATTCTCCCATTCCAAGACTAACTGTGGTGAATCAGGTACATCTTCTGCAGTTCACAGCAATAGTATAGCTACACAGGATGAGGAGAGTGGAAAAAACAATGCTGTGACTTTGCTCATTGTCTCCATTTTTTATTATCAACAAAACTTTAATTACAGCTCTCAGTAAACCAACTACGGTCTGCCGACATTTACAAGGCCATAAATTTGCTTTTCTTTCCTTGTACAATCTGTACCTCCAACAGGGCGGTGAATATGCACTGGAAGATATTGATTTCCCCAAAGAAATTATAACAGCATTTGTTCTCAAGTAAACACACAGAGAAGGCTGTTCTAACCCCAAGGAACAGGCAATTGTCTTTGCTTTATTAAACAACGCAACACCCAATTGGAGTTAGCATTAAATTACCCAGTGATTGATTCACATAGCTGAGTGGGAGAGGGACTGCTTTGGGATGGGAGATGGGAGTAATTTTAACTCTTTTAAACAAGAGATCTTACAGGGGTTGGGACATAGGACTGTGTTCTCTTCTGCCCCATTCTGCCCAACCATATTTCTATTTGAAATCATCTTGTACCCTCTCACACTCCTCTATGTTCTCTACCAAGCGCTTTCATGAAGTGGAGGAGTGGACAGCTCCCTACTAGGCAGTGAGAGAGTCAGCAGATATGTGAGGTTCTCAGAAAAGCTCTCAAATGGCTAATGGTCTTGTGTGTATTGGGAGTGGGGAAGGAATGGAGATAAATATAAGCTCTTAAAACAGTTTCAATCATGTTCCTGGCAAGTGGAAGAATACAATACATGCATCCATTTGATGTAATAATGGAAAAATTTGTACAGTGCTTTCGTTTGCTTTCTAATTTTCCTGAATATATTTCTAAACCGAGCTCTTGGTCTTGCCTTGCTCTGGTCCCCTTCCAAAACATTAATGTTAGGCAGCATTGTTTTGCTCTAAGCAATTTTACTTTTAGAATAAAAGCATAAGCACAGTGATTGTTCTGAAGAATAGAAGGCTTTGAAGAGACTGTGAAGTCAGCCCTGTCAGGACTATACCATCCCACTGTTGACTTAGCACAACCAGGGAAGTAGGTAATTGATCTGTAGGGTAGGAAGATAGCAGCTGTTGCCAATAACTTTATCAAAGGAATCATTATTTTATAAACTTTATAGAAAGCATATGAAGTTTGAGAGAGCTCAGGTACCTGGGCTTATATTTTGTTTGTTTGTATGTTTGCATTTTATTTTTATTTTGTTAAATGTTCCCAATTGCATTAAAACATTTATTATTTAAAAAATTAGAATTCCAAATTATCTTTCTCACCCACTGAGAAGGCAAGCAATATATGGATTATGCATATGAAGTCATTCACAATGTATTTCCACTAATCTTTTTTTTTTGTTTTGCCAAGATGGTAGAATACAGGCCAGGAACCAGCTGAACTCTCTTAACATTCCCCTGCAGACAACTTTAAAATAATGCCTTAAATCAAATTTTGGAGTAACAAGGTTAACAAAACAACCAGAAGGAGACATCTAGCTATTCTAAGACAACTGAGGAGGCTTGTAACACTAGGGTAAGCACATACCCAGTGAACAGCAGAGTTGGGTTTTGGAGGCAGCCTTGACAGGAGCAGCAGAAACTTTAGGAGCTCTCAGCCCAGAAAGGGTACTGGGGTGGCAAATAGTCAGAAAGAGATTACAGGGGATCCTTTGCTAGAAGTGAGTGCAGCTTTCCCTGCTTTCCCATAAGCAATTCTGGGTTGCAATTCAGGGGTAGAGAGGAATACCAGTAGTTGGTGTTAAGAGAACAGGGTCCCTGATCACAGTTACAGGATCCAGAGGAGTGCTAGCACTTGTGGCTACAAGAGATCCGGGACTTGGTTACAGTACCAGGACCAAGAGGAGCTATAATACTTGTAGCTGAAAAAACCCAGAGACCCTTCCTGGGTAAAGACCAGAGCACAGAACAGGAGAGCAGTGATCATGTTTCTTCCCTTTAACATACCAGTTGAAGAAACAAGAACTTGCAGATTTCCAGAACTAATAGTGAAAAGTGCAGCATGAAAAAGCCTGAAGCTTTGCACAATGGAACCCCACTGCCAAGTGAACAAAGCCTAAATTTTAACAAAAAGTTCAAAGCCAAAAAAATACACAAATAACAGCAAAAAGGAACTTGACCATAAAAGCTACTATGGTGACAAGAACCAAAATATAAACTCAGAAGAATACAACAATGTGAAAACAGCTACCAAAAAAGCCTCCAAGAAAACTCTAATTGGGCTCAAATCCAGCAAGAATTTCTGAAAGAATTAAAGTGACAGAGAAAAAATTGGGAAAATAATTATGAAAAAAATTAAGAAAAGCTTGGCAAAATAAATACCAAGAACACGAAGAAAATACCGTCTTAAAAATGGTAAAATGGTAAAGAAGCACAAAAATTCTCAGAAAAAAGAATTCTTTTTTAAAAGCAGAATAGGTCAAATGGAAAAGAAGGTATAAAAATTCACTGAAGAATTATTTAAAAAGCAGAATTGGCTAAATGGGAAAAGAAGTAGAAAAGTTTGCTGAAAAAAATAATGCCTTAAAAATTTGTAACTGGGCAATTGAAAGCTGGTGAATCCATGAGATTTCACAAAACAATAAAACAAAGTTAAAAGAATGAAAAAAAATAAAAAAAATGTGAAATATATCATTGGAAAGACAATAGACATGGAAAAGAAATCAAATAACGATGAGTTGAGAATTAATTGCCTACTTGAAAGGTATCATTAAAAAAAGAGCATAGACATCACGTTTCAATAAATTACTAGGGAGATGAAATGGAAATGGAAATAATCTAATGATTGCCTCCTGAAAGAGATTCCTAAATGAAAGCTCTCAGGAATAGTATAGCCAAATCAAGAGCTCTAACATAAAGAAAATATTACAAGGAATCAAAAGAAACAATTCAAATACAATCAGTCTACAAGTAAGGATCACACAAGACTTAGCAGCTTCCATATTAAAAGAGTGGAAAACTTGATCTATGATATTCCAGAAGGGAAGGAAGGTAGAACAAACCAAGAATAATTTAGCCAGCAAAATTGAGCATAATACTTTGAGGGGGAAGAGATTTTTCCTTTTTTTCCTTCCCTCCATTTAATAATATTTTTTCCCAATTACATGTAAAGATACTTTTCAACATTCACTCTTATAAGATTTTGATTTCCAAATCTTTTTCTCCCTTCCTCCCTCCTATTCCCCTCTTTGCAATTTCTGCAAAATTACCAGAAGTAATCTGGTATAGGTAATACATGTGCAGTCGTATTATGCATATTTCCATGGGTCATGTTGTATTGTGAAAGAAAAATTAGAACAAAAAAGAAAAACTACAAGAAGAAAAAAAGTGAAAATATTATGCTTCCATCAAGAATCTTTTGAAACTGTCTTAGATCATTGTAGTGTTGAGAAGAACTAAGACTAAATCTATCAAAGTTGATCATTGCACAATGTTGCTATTACTATGTACAATGTTCTGGTTCTGCTCACTTCTCTCAGCATCAATTCATATAAGAATTTCTAGGTTTTTCTGAAATCTATTATCAAGAAATCGTCATTTCCCAGCAGGATGATTTCAGAGAAGCCTGGAGAGACTTGCATGAACTGATGCTGAGCGAAATGAGCTGAACTAGGAGATCATTATACACGGCAACAACAATCTGATTAATTCTGATGGACATGGCTCTCTTCAACAATGAAATGTTTCAAACAAGTTCCAATTGTTCAGTGAAGAAAGTCATATACACCCAGAGAGAGGGATATGTAATGTGGACCACAACATAACATTTTCATACTCTCTATTGATGTTTGCTTGCATTGTGTTTCCTTTCTTTGATTTTTCTTTCTTGTAGATACGATTTTTCTTGCACAACAATGATGTGTGGAAATATGTTTACATATATTCGATTTGTCAAGTATTTTAACATAATTAACATGCAGTGGATTTCCTGCCATCTAGGGGAGGGCAGGGGAGTGGGGGGGATTTGTAACAGAAAGCTTTGTAAGGATCAATGTTGAAGAATTACCCATACATATGTTTTGCAAATAAAAAGCTTAATAAAGAAAGAAAAAAAAGAAAAAGAAAAAAAAGAAATTGTCATTTCTTACAGACTAATAGTATTCCATTTTATCCTTATACTACAATTTGTTCAGCCATTTCCCAATTGATGGACATCCTCTCAATTTCCAATTGTTGGTCATTATAAAAAGAGCTGCTATAAACATTTTTTTGTACATGCAGGTCCTTTTTCCTTTTTAATGATCTCTTTGGGATATAGATCTAGTAGTGGTATTGCTAGATCAAAGGATATGCACAGTTTATAGCCCTTTGGCCATAATTCCAAAATACACTCCAGATCTGTTGGATTAATTCACAACTCCACCAACAATGCATTAGTGTTCCAACTTTCCCACATTTTCTACATTTATCATTTCCCTTTTCTGTCATATTAGTCAATCTGATAGATATGAAGAAGTACCTCAGAATTATCCTAATTTTCATGTCTCTAATCAATAGTTATTTAGAATACTTGGAAAAATGGATTTTTAATGAAATAGAGGGCTTTCAAGAATTCCTGATGAAAAGAGCAGAGCTAAATCAGTATTTAAACAGAAGACTTGAAAAAATAAAAAGGTAAACATGAAAGAGTACTCATAGGAGACTCAACAAAATTGAAGTGTTACTTTCCTATATGGGAAGATGATGCATGCAACTCTTGAGAACTTGTTCATTATTAGAGCAGTCAGAAGGCATCTATATAGACAAAAGTCATGAGTGTGATTCAATTGAGTTGGGATGATAATTAAAAAAAACTTGTAGGCATGAGAACATAGATGTGTTGGGAGAAGAGGAAAGGGAGAAGCAGAAGGAAAAAAAATTTTCTCACACAAAAGAGGTTTTATCATGGACAGGAAAATGGTGATGTGGTGGGCAGGCAATCCTTGAAGCTCACTCTCACAGGAATTGATTCAAAAAGGAAAGAATAGGAGAGAATTCTGGGAAGATGACAGGCTCCCTTCTGCATCTCAATAGATGCAGAAAAGCATTTGATAAAATCCAACACCCTTTCCTATTAAAAACACTAAAGAGTGAATAAATGGGCTTTTCCTTAAAATGATTAGTAGCATCTATTTAAAACCATCAGCAAGCATCATATGTAAGGGAGACAAACTAAAACCATTCCCAATAAGATCAGGAGTGAAACAAGGCTGCCCACTGTCACCATTACTATTTAATATTGTATTAGAAATGTTAGCTTTAGCAATAAGAGAAGAAAAAGAGATAAAAGGAATCAGAGTAGGTAATGAAGAAACCAAATTATCACTCTTTGCAGATGACATGATGGTATACTTAGAGAACC
>JAJPUD010029250.1:0-14039 GCA_023553655.1 Myrmecobius fasciatus
TTATGCTTCTCTTGAGTTCTGTGTTTGGAGGTCAAATTTTTTGTTCAAATTTGGTCTTTTCATTAGAAATAGGTGAAATTCACCTATATCATTAAATATCCATCTTCTTCCATGGAATATAATGCTCATTCTAGCTGGATAGGTTTTTCATGGTTTTAATCCAAGTTCCTTTACCTTTTGGAATATCTGATTCCAGGCTCTTCGATCCTTAATGTGGAAGCTGACAGATTTTGTGTCATTCTAATTACAGTTCCTCGGTATTTGAACTGTTTCTTTCTAGCTGCTTGTAATATCCTTTCCTTGGTGCAATAGTCCTGACATTTGGCCACGATGTTCCTTGGGGTTTTAATTTTGGGGTTTCTTTCAGGAGGTGGACAGTGAATTCTTTCAATGGCAATTTTGCCTTCTGATTCTAAAAAATCAGGGAAATTTTCTTTCATGATTTCCTGCAAGATAGCATCAAGATTCCTCTTTTCATCATGGCTTTCAGGGAGTCTAATAATCCTTAGATTGTCTCTCCTGGATCTGTTTTCCAAGTCAATTGTTTTTCTCAGGAGATATTTCATATTTTCTTCTAATTCTTCATTTTTTAGTTTTTGTTTGACTGGTTTTTGAAGTCTTATTGAGTCATTCACTTCTATTTGTTCAATTTTAATTTTTAAGGTATTATTTCTTTCAGTTATCTTTTTTAGTTCCTTTTGTAATTGGCCAATTGAATTTTATGGTTCATTGCATTCTTTTTCCATTTTGCCAATTTTATTTTTTAGTGAATTGTTGTCTTTTTCCAATTCACCATTTTTATTTTCCAGTGAATTGATGATTTTTTCCAATTCACCATTTTTATTTTCCAGTGATTTGGTGATTTTTTCCATTTCACCAATCTTGTTTTCCAGTTTTTCATATCTCTGTTGCAGGGCATTATATCCTTCTTGCACTGATCTCAATTCATTTCCCCATTTTTCTTCTAACTCTCTTTTGAGATTCTTAATGCAATCTTCCAGGTAAGCCTTGTGAAATGGGGACCAGCTCATGTCCGTCTTTGTGGCTTCCTCTGTCTGGAGTTGCTTTCTCTTTAGGAACCTCAGACCCTGGGGTCTGCCCTTCTTTCTCTCCATAAAAGTTGTCTATGGTGAGAGCTCTCTTCTTCTTCTTGCTCATGTTTTTGACCTGAGGTCTGAATCAAGCACAGAACCGGTAGCCATTTCAATTTTCCCTAGGGCAGTTCGCAGAGATCACTTCAGTGTGGGGTTGGTCATGCTAGATCCGCACTAGGACCTTGCTTTCAGCTGCTCTCAATCTACCCTTTACCAAAGGCAGATCTGCCAAAGCACCTGCCCGCAATCAGAGCAAAGTGGCCCAAGCGTCTCCCAGGGACTTCCTGGCTGCCTAAAATCCACTGCTCCGTTCCAACTCTGGTCCTCCACCCTGGCTGCATGCTGGTGTCTGAGATGCAAGCGGCCGATCCCCTGCCCGTCCGAAACTGACCTTCTCTGGAGTTCTTTCAAAGTAAATTTTTGATAGAACTGCATTGTACTCCTAGCATTTGATGGAGCCCTCACTCCAGAACCAGTTCAGAGGCTTAATTTGTTCTGCGTCTGGGGGAAGATCCTAGGAGCTCATAGAGTTTGTCTGCAGTTTTCCATCTTGGCTCCGTCCCCCCCAAAATAGGCAGGTGTTAGATGAAGAAATTAAAGCTATCTATAGTCATGTGAAAATTATCTAAATCAGTATCGATTAGAGAACTACAACTCTGAGATGCTACCTCACATCAGATTGGCAAATATAGCAGAAAAGGAAAATAATAAATGTTGGAGAGGATGTGGGAAAAATGAAACACTAACGCATTGCTGGTGGGGTTGTGAACTGATCCCACCATTCTGGAAAGCAATTTGGAACTATTCCCAAGGGGATATGAAACTATGCATACCCTTTGATCCAGCAATACCATACTTAGGTCTATATCCCAAAGAGATCATAAAAATGGGAAAGGACCCACATGTACAAAAATGTTTAGAGCAGGTCTTTTTGTCATGGCAAAAAAACTGGAAAGTGAGGGGATGCCCATCAATTAGAAATGGCTAGGGGAAGTGTGGTATATGAATGTGATGAAATATTATAGTTCTATAAGAAATGATGTGCAGATGAAGTTCACAAAAAACCTGGAAAGATTTACATGGATTGATGTTAAGTGATGTGAGAAGAACCAAGAGAACACTGTGCATAGTAACAGCAATTTTGTGCAATGTTAAACTTTTATGGACTTGGCTATTCCGAGCAAGACAATGATTAATTAAATTTTTATAAAAGTGAATGTTGAAAATGAAATAAAATATTTATTTAGAGCTTTAAATTTTCAAAATTTCAAAATGTCAAGAAAAGAAAGAGGACAAGGTAAGATTAGGAAAAAACTAATCCTAGCTTGTCCTAATTCAAAATCTAGAATTTTATTTATAATACAACCTGAGCTTTCAGTATAAAGCTAGTATTTTGGGTAAGGCCATAGCATTAGCTACAGAATGTATTAATATCAAGTACACCAGACAAATAGATTACTAATCTGTTGACAGTAAAGAAAAGGGTCAGCTCTGACATCATAAATTCTGATAAATATCAGGCTTCATTCCAAGAAAATTAATTTCATTCTTTACCACCAGCAGACAATAGGAGAGTTCCCTGGAGGACTCTAGGGGTAGGAGAAGCTGTTTAGATTTTTTTATGAAAATCACATTGGAAATTATTTAAAATGTGATTTTTACCATTACTAGGCCACAGCAGTAAAATAGCCTATGTTCATAAATTTCCACAAACATTTATAATGCAAATCTCATACATAGGATCTAAAGCTGAAAGTAACTTTACACAGATCATCTAGTTCAACTTCCTCATTTTACAAATAAGGACACTGAGATTAAGAATATAGGTAAGTGACTTATACAAGATTATAAAGATAACAAAGTATCAGACTTAATACATACCTACATCTATACATAAACACTAGATTTCTGAAAGGAATGAAGATGTAGGAGAATTAAGAGCACAATAAACACTTAAGATAATTTCTATTGAGCAGTACATAAAAGCAATGACAACAATGTTAGAAATTTTCCAGAATCATCATTTCCTTTCTAAATGACATTTAAAGTTAAAAAAAGGCTTACACAACTAAAAATAGGTTTGTTGTTTGTATGTATCCTACTTAAATTTTGCTTTTGGCAAAAAAAACAAGGGCCATGTTTTAACATTTACTCACAATGATAAAATTACATCAATTAATTAGTTGGTTGATTGATTGTTGTCTTTTAAGAGCACCAAAATGACTTCACTATGTTAAAGTCAAGTTTTACACACAACATATAATACCAGACCAAGAATATTGCCAAGGAATATCTTTCCCTTTTTTCTGTTTTGGTTTTTGAAAAATCCTCATGCAGGTACACAAATCTTGCTAAATATATACACCAGGATACATAATCTTATAATTCATCTTCCTAAGGGGTCTTATTCTTTCTAGAGGCAACAAGATGTAGGAATGAAAGTCTCTTTTCCAAATTTAATTTAGCAAATAAATCGGTTCTCTGTCATTTCAAAGATTGCATTTTCTCAGATGAGCTCTCCTATTGTTCAAATCTGTATTAATTATGCTAAAGACCAGAGAGGGACATAATAATGCTTATATAAGTTTATCACCTTTTTGAAGATTTAATTTAAAAGAGAGATAATGTGCCTTGCACAATAACTCACAACAGATCTTTGATGATGATTTTGTTGCAACTTTTGATATAGAAAGCATCTCTCTTAAAAGGAGGTCAGAAATCTTTCATGAATATTCTCATATTTAAATAACAAAGAAAGAGATTATTCTTCATATAGGAAACTGAGGCCAACAGAGATGAAGTGACTCCCAAGGTCACACAGAAATTCTATAAAGGAGTACAACTAAACTGTAACTAATGTATGTGCTTTCATAAGACAACACATAACAAAGGCCATAATGCCTAAATCAAACACAAATAAGGACTTTCCAAATATAGACAATTTCTGAGGAACAAAGTTCCTATTCAGATATAAAAGAGTATACAAGAGGTGTGACTTCTACAAAGAAGGACTATAAGAGAAATGTTTTCCAAGCAAGATCAGGCAATGGCCTTTGACAAAAGACTGTCACTTCCTGTACTTGGTACTGCCCAAGAGTCAAGATAGATCAACTAGAGTTAATTTGTTACATTGAACTGTTGAATATGTTCTCTGCCTCTGTCTCTCTCTGTTTCTGTCTGCCTATCTCCGTTTCTATCTATCTCTGTCTGTCTTTCTGTCTGTGTGTGTCTTTTTCTTATCTGTGTGTCTCTCTCCATATATATGCATGTGTGTAACGTATACATATATGCTATAATACAAAGACCTCAATCTGTCATTTAAAGCCCTTTACAATATGTCCTCAGTCTTCTTTCTCAGACATTTCTCATTAAGAATGAGAATGTCATTAACATTCTAGCCAAATTGTCTACTTACTTTTCCCTACAATCCATGCTCCATTTTTTCATCTCTGTGCTTTTGCATGAGGTGCCCTCATGTCTGGGATGCATATCCTCCTTGTCCTTGCTCTTAGAGTTCTTTATTTCCTTAAAAGTTCAGTCCTGTTTCCACTTCATATTTGAACTCTTCTCTTCCTCCTGGTTGTTAGTATTCTCTCCCCTTCTAATTATCCTTTATTTACTTATTTCATTACATATGTATGCCCCAGTAAATGCAGGTATCTTGTTTTTTTTGTATTCGTAACCCCAGTGCCTAGATATTTACCTGGCACATGGCAGTTGCTTAATAAATATGTGGATGTAATTTGTGCCTTTTATGCCAAAGTTCTACTGGAAATAGTTTCTTCAACCCATCTTCAATTATCTCTGTAACCAGTCTATAACTAGGGATATAAAAGGGCTTCTTTCCAAAGGGCAGGTGCCATTCTCACCAACCCTATAATGGCCTAAGTGAGCCTCCAGACTCAGGGTATTCCATTGTGACTCTCCCAAAACTTCTTTTAGTTAACATCAAGAAAGAGACAAAGAAATCTAGTGGTCCAATGATGAATCTCTGATGAAAGTTTCATAACAAGTCTCCAAAATCCACTATAAAGTATTGCCTCTTTCAACCCTAAGGCTGAATATTAGTTTTTCCCTAATCTTATCTTGTTCTTTTTCATTTCTTGACATTCACAGAGATTTTCCCCATAACTATTCACTCCTAGAACATACTACTCATCTCCACACACTGAGATTCTTTTTCTTTGAGGCCCAATTTAGGTATCCCTCCTCAAAAAAGCCTGGCTTAATCCTCCAGCCAAAATGGGCAAGTTTCTCCTCAAATTTCTTGTGCATTTTGACCCAGTTTTTTGGCCCTTTCTTAATGCTAGCTTGTATCATACTCATCTGTTTTATAATGTATACTGCTGTGTAGAGTATAGGTTTCTTGAGGGAAGAAACCATGTTATTTTTCATCTTCAAAACCCTAACACTCCATACAGCTTTGCTCATAGGTCAATTCTCCAAGAATCTACAAGTTCATATGGATGGGAACTCCCACTATATGAACTTCCTTCATCAATACAGACATAGAGTACAGACATAGAATTATTGAACTGCCAGAAGCTGGTAAATGCTGAAGTGGATTTTAAATGCAGTTCTTCCTGCCCCCATTCCAGCATTCTATTCACTATGTATGCTATGAGTCCCAAGAAGATGCTTAATACATAAATATTTGCAAAATCACAATGAACCCTACATGAATATTATGCCTAAGTGAATATGAATATTCAACTGAGATTGAACATGGAAATGTAATTTATTCTTCCTTAAACTAATTGTAAAACTTTAAAAGTTTTCACATTTATGTTCTAGATATTTTCCATGGTGATAATACAAAACCTGCCATTTTTCTGAAAGAACTTGGCATTTTCAGATTAAATTTATTCCTAATTTACATTATCAACTTTAGCCTAGACAGAAACAGACACTTTGGCCTTTGTTTCAAATAGCTAATGTAACTTTATTGTATAGGACAAGCTCATTTCCTACCAGGGATAACTAGTCCCCTCCCAGCTCCCCTTTCCAATCAAGGCAAAAGAAAACAAAATTTATGAGTAACTTCTCTGATGAGAAAATGACTGACTGACGATTTCAGAGAGGCCTGGAGAGACTTGCATGAACTGATGCTGAGTGAAATGAGCAGAACCAGGAGATCATTATACACAGCAACAACAGTATTACATGATGATCAATTCTGATGGACACGGCTCTCTGCAACAAAGAATTGTCTCAAACCAGTTCCAGTTGTTCACTGAAGAAAACCATATACACCCAGAGAGAGAGATATGAAATATGGACCACAACATAACATATTCATGATCTCTATTGATATTTGCTTGCATTGTGTTGCCTTTCTCTGATTTTCTTTTTTTTCTTGTAGATAGGATTTTTCTTGCTTAACTTGTGAAGTATTTCAACATTATTAACATGTAGTGGACTTCCTGCCATCTAGGGGAGGGGAGGGGACTGGGGGTAAAATTTGTAATGGAAAGTTTTGTAAAGATCAATGCTGGGGAACTACCCATACATATGTTATACAAATAAAAAGCTTTAATAAAAAAAAAGAAAATGACTGACTAAAACAGAGCTTTTCTCTAGTACTGATGGAGTTACATGCTAGTTCTGGGCAGAAGCCTATGCATAAACAACTACCTGCAGAGGGCCTTATGGATTTTGCAGAGTAAGATCAAAGTGAAAACAGACATGAATGGTTCTGAAGAAGAGAATGAGGGTTGCATTCAGTTACATCTAGGAGAGAAATACAGATAAAGTCTATCCAAGAAGGCCTTGAACATGAGCAGAACACCATACATGCCAAAGTGAGAAAATGTGTAGGAAGCTGTACTAGCTGTAATTTCAAAGCTGAGACTACAAAGACCTCAAATGGAGATTAAATCTAGACCATAACCAAGAAACCACTTGCCCTGGGCCCTACCCTGCTTATCTCTGCAGAAATAAATTTCCACATTCAGCAAGAGGTCAACACTGAGAGAAGAAATTGCTCCTGAGGAATAATAAATCTGGTCTGTGGTTCACAATTATCAGAGTAGAAATAGAACTTGGAGATTGGACTAGAGCAACAATAATATAATTAAAAAAAACAGAAGAAACTTGATTCCTTCAACAATTAATTTAAACAAAGAAAACTATTACCAACAGAATCCTGCCAGAGGACACCATTAGAAACACTTAGAAAATGGTTTATGAGTCTAATGGCTAAAGGATGGGAAAATATTGAGCATAGACAACAATTACCACACCATAATGATTCCTAATAAATATTACATTCTAATAATAATTTCTATCGTACATCCTAATAAACATTACATTCAGGAAATGTCTTAATTTATATTTTTCCACACCTCAGTTATTTGCTGAAATATGAGAGTTCAAAGTGATCAGGACTCCCATGAAAACTTCATGTAGCAAATTATCAAGTCTACCCACTTCCTTAAATACAAGTACCCTCTTAAAATGTACATGCTGAAAACCTATTATTAGAGAAAACTTGCAAGTAAATCAATTGTTTTTCCAAAGCAACATATAGAAGTATATTGAGAAATATGAAAAATTCAAAGAATCATGGGATGATTTATATAGATGTATGTAGTATACAATAAACAGTACCAGAAGAATAATATATACAATGTCTACAATAATGTAAGCAAAAAGAACAATAAAATGAAGATAAAGTCTGAACAACTATAATGAACAGTCTTGGTCCCAGAGAACAGACCATGAAAAATATATTACATACACAGGGTTGTTTGATTTCATTTGTTTCTGCATGTTATAAGTGGAGGATTCTGTGCTGAAGGGGGGCAGAGCATATATCTAAAATGATCAAGAAATAAAAACAAAAGATATAAATAAGATTTTTTTTAATGCACTAAAGTTTGATTCTTTGGCTTTACCTTTGTAAATCAACAGACTTTAAATTTATCTTTTACATAAATTTGGGTACCCAGATACAGGTTTGGCAAAAAAAAAATAGGAAAACACACATAATACAACTAAATGGACAGAGATCAAGAGATTATTATGATGCTGCCCACAAGTAAGACTAAGCATTCTACAAACCTATTCCTAGATAGCCAAGAGAACCTGACTTTGGTATCCCTGATTCTTTGTAATCATGAATGAAAACTCAATAAGTTGACTGGATTTCTGAGAACTTTGATGCTTTCTACCACCACTACTACCACCATCCACCTTCTTGAGTTCAAATCTGGCCTCAGACACTTACTCATGCGTGTGAGCCTGGGCAAGGCACTTAACTCTGTTTGCTTCAGTTCCTCATCTGTAAAATAATTTGGAGAAGGAAATGGCACACTACTTCATTATCTTTGCCAAGAAAACATCAAATAGGATCACAAAAAGCAACAAATTACCACCACTGCATCCTGGGAAAACTTGATCAAGAAATCAGTATTCCATCTATCATCTGCTTCTTCTGATCATCATTGTCCTAGAGCACTAGACAGTAAGTCAGTTTGGGTTCTGGTTCTGATCCTGTGTTGACTCAATATGGAACTTATTCCTCTCTGAACCTCAGTTTATCAATGTGTCAAAGGAAAACTTATTATTTCTAATTGTCTCTGATGTCCCTTTCAGGTCTAATATTCTATGATTCTAGTTTTTCATGAACTGACTAGCTGGTAGTATTGAATTTCCTTTTCAATTATGAAAAGGACCTCCAACTGTGAATCTCAGGAGCACTTTTTTTCTCTCTCTCACTCTCCTCAATGAGTACAATTTCTTCACAAAAAAATTCCCTTAATTAACTACAAAAGGATAAAAATTAATTCAAAATGGGAGAAGGTGAAAGAGAGAGGATGATCATTCTTAGATGGAATTATCTTTTTTCTTTATCTCTTTAATTATATATAATGACTATTTTAACCAGTTTGATAAAAATCACTGGTGCTTTCTACATTCTCTCAAATTAGTCTACCATCTGAATAAGTTCTCCTTTGCAACAACCAACATTATTATTTGAACACTATCAGAACTGAAAAGCCTCCTGCTTCCTATAAGTCACAGCTCTTTCCTTAGGTAGTTAAATATGAAGATGAAATAATTGAAACACAAAACAGTGGATGAAAAGGAACAAGTAAGGTATCTCCACAACTTGACTAGAATTTAGCTTTCCATTTTATTTCCCAGTATTCCAAGTAGAAAATGTAAAAGTGAGTTAGAGAATCTTAGTAGGGCAAGTCACCTTGGAACATAGTCAGTGAGAGAACAGTGATACAAAAGCAGAAAGAGGATCACTGTTCTATTTCTTGCCTTTTGAAAGGAAATTCCTGCTCCAACACTTCCCTTTAGAATTTGAATGTTTGTAACAACCTCCTACCCAGCCTTTCTGCCTCTAGTCTTTGTAACTCTGTATCAGTCTATCCTGTTTTGCTTCCAGTTAATTTTCCTACACTCTAATCATGTCACTTTCCTTCTCTAAAATCTTTAATGGTTCCTCATTGCCTGTTTGGGAGAATAAAAAAATTCATAGTCTACTTCTGTTCTCCAAACATACCTTTTATTCTGTTTCTGTGCTTTTTCTTTTCTTTCCTGAAGAAAATCTTTCATTTGTCTGTTTTGAGTTATTTTCATTCTCCAAGTTCCAGATCCTACCCTATATTCTGTGAATGTCCTTTCAAAAGGCAAGAAATAGAATCAATAGTACTTTAGTATGTGTTTACATCAAAGAGAAGAATCAATTGGAAATGTGCTTAATGCACATTTTAAGGGGAAAAAAGAAATTTGAAGAAATGTCTTCATTAATGAAGCAGGGTTTTCCCCTTAGAGAGCATCTTCTTGATATATTGTCATTGTTGGCAATATAACTTCCATAACAATGGAAATAAAGACAAGGAGAAGGGAGTGGGAAAGGAAATAAGCAGTGTTCCAAAGCATTAGAAATAATGGAGTCATCCAGAAAGCTTATATCATAAGTCACAGTATGCTTGTGTCTGCCTCTTTGTTCTCCCATGGTCTCCCAAGCTTTAACAAGGTTTTATAAAAGGCAAAGCTTTCCTTAAAACAGTTTCAGCATAGCTTGGAAATGACAAAATGCAGTCAACTATCATTTATCAGTGCTAATGAGATAAAAAAAAAACAATAAATGAAACCCACCAATAAATCAAAAACATTATTTTGGGCTCCTCCACCATAACCTCCTGAGATCTTACAAATGGTAATTGTAGTATAGTATAGTGGAAAAAGAACACTAGATTGAAAGTAAGATTTCAGATTTAGATCCTGGCTCAGCTATGCAGTAGTTATGAACTGTAAAAAGTCCCCTTATCTCTGTATCTCAGTTTCCTGAGCAATCAAAGAAGGTAATTAGACTAAATCATTTCTACATTCCTACATTTGAAAGATATTTAGTAAGCTGTTTATAACATGAAAACCTGTGAAATTTAGGGAGAGCAGAAATATGCTCCTTCTAATGATGGAGAAGGCACATGGATGAATAACTATGGTACAATGTGGAGTAAAACTCATGAAAATGAAAGGTCCTGAGAAAGCCCTAAGGTAACAGAGGTAAGAAAGATAACCTGGAAATCAGGATCTTGGGCATCAAAAAAAAGTGGAGGAAGGCCAAGATTCCAGAGGACAAAAGATGGCTTTAATGATGCCTGACCAAGAGGCAATTAATCTCAGGATACAGGATAAGATGTGCATTTTTTGGATTTGGGCAATTCAAGAATTTGTTTAAAAGTTCATTTAATTGTGTTTTTTTTAATGGAGAAAAAAGAGGTAGAAACAATGAATTGTATTGTTACATTAACAACCTGCTAGTGGCTGCTGCGAATCTAATTCTGTCCAGCAGAATAGATCCCTTTATGTGAGAGGATGATACCGATACAAAGAGACTGTGAGGCAATTGCATTCTCTGACCTCTCTCCTCTTCCTTTTAGCCTCTCATTTATTTCATTCCTAATTCACAAGTAGCATCTGAGTCAGTAAAGGCTGATTTGCAATTCCTTCAGGGGTGTTATGATTGACAGCTGTGGGGGCTTTCTGGAGAACTGACCCACCCCTTCACATTTAGGCATAGTCCTTAACATTGTATTTTTTAAAACAGAATTTTTAAAAGAGAAAAAGGAATATGTTAATATTTCCTATTTGGTTGGCTCTTTTGTTCCTTTTCAATGGATAATCCAAATTTAGGAGAAGTTAGGAAAAAGTCAAGAGAAAGTAGGGAGAAGAGAGCATGGGCCAGATAATCCACAAGATGAATAATCAACTTTTCTAAAATTTCTCAGATTCATGGTTACAGAATCTAAGACCATAGCATCGAAGAAGAACTAGAAGGGATGTCAGAAGCAATTCAGTCTAAACCTCTTGTTTTACAATTGAAGAAATAAAGACCAGATAGATTATGGCAAGTAAGTGAGTAAACCTAAAGTCAAAAAGAACAAGATTTAAGGCCAGGTGCTCTGACTTAGCCAGAACAGGATCCAATGGCACATACAGAGCTGGGGAAAAAACCACTTCTCCTCTTCATCTACCTCCTTCATAATTTCCTTTGCCTGCTTTACTCCTCAAACCAATTACCAACCCTGAAGGAATTTTTACTCTGGGACTCCACTGTCCTGATTATTGGCTGTCATTCCCAGAACACTATTTCATGAAGGCCTCGGAAATATTTCACTTCACTGTGTACTCTCTGGTCACTATTTCCACTTTTTCCTTATCCTCTAGTTCTTTTTTTAAAATAGTTTTTTTTTTAATTTTTCCAAGTACGTGAAAAAGAGTTTTCAACATTTGCTTTTACAAACAAAACCTTGTATTCCAAATTTTTCTCTTTGTCCTCCCTTATCCCCTCCCCTAGACAGCAAGCAATCTGATATAGGTTAAACACATGCAATTCTTCTTAACATATTTCCCTATTCATCATACAGGACATGAAAAATCAGGCCACAAAGCAAAAAAAAAAGACAAACAAGAGAAAGAAAAAAAACAAACCAACGACAACAAAAAAAGGTAAAAATGCCTTCTAGTTCTTTAACAATAATTAAATCAACTCTACCATTGTTCCTGAATGGTTTATACTATTCTACTCCCTTATGGCCTCACTTAGCCCCCCTATAACTTTCTGAATTAAAGTGACCTTCCCTGAACACCACTCCACTAAGTGTTGTTTCCTCCCTTTTTTGATTAAGAACTTGAGGGCAGGTACTAATTTTGATTTTGTATTTGTAGCCCCAATACTTAATATGCACTTTAGTGCATTTAACAAATTCTTTTTTCTTCCATTTTTTTCCTTTCCTAATCTAACCTATTCCTGACCAAGAATTCATCCTACAGCTTTTCCAACAGGAGATTCAAATGTTGAGATTGGGAGAAAAGAGAGAAGGGCAGAAATGGTCATTGAAAGATAAGTTTTGAAGTCAGAAGACCTATGTCAAATCACAGCTCTGTTACTTAACCTATGAAGTAAGACCAAATATATACTACTGTAACTACCTATTTGTCTTCAGCTGAATAAAATAATTCATCCATGGACAAACTCATCATCAAAAAAAAACCCAACTTCTTCATGAGCATCAACTGGAAGAGAAGTATTGCTAGCAAAAGACTTCAATGAAGAAGAAAAAAACAAGTGTTTGAGCACGGCATCCCTGCATGTTACATTAGGAAAAAGTAATATTTGCATTTTGTTGACTTTTTACTCATGGTAAAAATTGAATTTATAAAATGAGAAAATATGCAGATGGAGCCATTAATAAACAGTTCAACTTTTATTTTGAGATATATTTACATAAGCATTTTTGTAAGGAGAAATCAGTTACTAACATTAATTCCCATGCATGCATTTCACAAACATTTAATTAAAAACAAAGAGAAAAAATCAACTGCATGCCAAGAATATTGTTATTTCATTCTCCCATAATTCCACTGTGGGTAGAAAAGCCATTCATTAAAACCATATCTAGTCATATGAAAAGTTGTTCCAAATCACTATTGATCAGAGAAATGCAAATTAAGACAACTCTGAGGTACCACTATGCACCTGTCAGATTGTCTAAAATGACAGGAAAAGATAACGATGAATGCTGGAGGGGATGTGGGAAAGGTGGGACACTAATACATTGTTGGTGAAACTGTGAACGGATCCAACCAATCTGGAGAGCAATTTGGAGCTCTGCTCAAAAAGTCATCAAACTGTGCATACCCTTTGACCCAGCAGTTTATCTACTGGGCCTATATCCCAAAGAGATCTTAGAGGAGGGAAAGGGACCCACATGTGCAAGAATGTTTGTGGCAGCCCTTTTTGTAGTGGCTAGAAACTGGAAACTGAATGGATGCCCATCAAATGGAGAGCGTCTGAATAAATTATGGTATATGAATGTTATGGAATATTATTGCTCTGTAAGAAACGACCCCAGCAAGACGATTTCAGAGAGGCCTGGAGAGACTTGCATGAACCGATGCTGAATGAAACGAGCAGAACCAGGAGACCATTATACACAACAACAATACTATATGATGATCAATTCTGATGGACATGGCTCTCTTCAACAATGAAATGTCTCAAACCAGTTACAATTGTTCAGTGAAGAAAACCATATACACCCAGAGAGAGGGATATGAATTATGGACCACAACATAACATTTTCATGTTCTCTATTGAGGTTTGCTTGCATTGTGTTTCCTTTCTCTGATTTTCTTTTTTTTCCTTGTAGATAGGATTTTTCTTGCACAACTTGTCAAGTATTTCAACATTATTAACATGTAGTGGACTTCCTGCCATCTAGGGGAGGGGAGGGGACTGGGGGTAAAATTTGTAATGGAAAGTTTTGTAAAGATCAATGCTGGGGAACTACCCATACATATGTTATACAAATAAAAAGCTTTAATTAAAAAAACCCCTTTCAATACTGAGAAGCTGCCATTATCAAGACTGCCAAACATCATAAGCAAAGCAAAGCCTTTTAATATAAAATTCATCCTCCC
>JAJPUD010029253.1:0-14038 GCA_023553655.1 Myrmecobius fasciatus
AGAAAAAATTATAGACCAATCTCCCTAATGATTATTGATACAAAAATCTTTAATAAAATATTAGCAAAGACATTACAGAAAATTATCCCCAGGATAATACATCATGATCATGTAGGATTTGTACCAAGAATGCAGGGATGTTTCAATATTAGGAAAACTATTAGCATAATTGACTATATCAATAACCAAATGAACAAAAAACATAGGATTATCTCAATAGATGCAGGAAAAGCCCTTGATAAAATCCAACACCCATTCCTATTAAAACACTAGAAAATATGGGAATAAATGGACTTTTCCTTAAAATTATCAGTAGCATCTATTTAAAACCATCAGCAAGCATCATATGTAATGCGGACAAACTAGAACCATTTCCAATAAGATCAGGAGTGAAACAAGGCTGCCCACTGTCACCATTACTATTCAATATTGTATTAGAAATACTAGATTTGGCAATAAGGGAAGAAAAAGAGATTGATGGAATAGGTGGAGGAGTAGGAATAGGTAATAGGAGTAGGTAATGAGGAAACCAAATTATCACTCTTTGCAGATGATATGATAGTATACTTAGAGAACCCTAGAGAATCAACTAAAAAAACCAGTAGAAATAATCCACAACTTTAGCATAGTTGCAGGATACAAAATAAATACCAAAAATCATCAGCATTTTTATGTATCACTAACAAAATCCAACAGCAAGAGATACAAAGAGAAATTCCTTTTAAAATAACTGTCGATAGTATAAAATATTTGGAATCTATTTGCCAAGGGAAAATCAGGAACTATATGAGCAAAACTACAAAATCTTTTTCTACACAAATAAAGTCAGATCTAAACAATTGTGCTCTTGGATAGGTTGAATGAATATAACAAAGATGACAATACTTCCTAAATTAACCTATTTATTTAGTACTATACCAACCAAACTCCCAAGAAACTGTTTTACTGACCTAGAAAAAATAACAACAAAATTCATTTAGAAGAACAAAAGGTCAAGAATTTCAAGGGAATTAATGAAAAAAAGCAAATGAAGGTGGTCTAGCTATACCAGATCTAAAACTATATTATAAAGCAACAGTCATCAAAATCACTTGGTACTGGGTAAGAAACAGAGTAGTTGATCAGTGGCATATGTTAGATTCACAGGACAAAATAGTCAATGACTATAGTAATCTAATGTCTGACAAACCCAAAGACCCCAGCTTTGAGGATAAGAACTCAGTATTTGGCAAAAACTGCTGGGAAAATTGGAAACTACTATGGCAGAAACCAGGCATTGACCCTCACCTAACACAGTATACCAAGATAAGGTTGAAATGGATTCATTATTTAGACATAAAGAATGATATTATAAACAAATTAGAAGAACATAGGATAGTTTACCTCTCAGATCTATGGAGGAGGAAGAAATTTGTGACCAAAGAAGAACTAGAGATCATTATTAATAACAAAATACATAATTTTGATTATATTAAGTTAAAAATGTGCAAACAAAACTAATGCAGATCAAATTAGAAGGGGAAGCAATAAACTGGGAAAACCTTTTTACATTCAAAGATCCTGATAAAGGACTCATTTCCAAAATATATAGAGAATTGTCTCAAATTTAAAATAATTCAAGCCGTTCTCCAATTGATAAGTGGTCAAAGGATATGAAGACAATTTTCAGATGAATAAATTGAAACTATAGTTACATGAAAAGATGTTCCAGATCACTATTGATCAGAGAAATGCAAATGGAGACAACTCTAAGATACCACTACACACCAGACAGATTGGCTAAGATAACAGGAAAAGATGATAATGAATGTTGGAGGGGATGTGCAAAAACTGGAACACTGATATATTGTTGGTGGAATTGTAAATGGATCCAAACATTCTGGAGAGCAATTTCGAACTATGCTCAAAAAGTTATCAAACTGTGCGTACCTTTTGACCTAGCAGTGTTTCTACTGGGCTTGTATCCCAAAGAGATCTTAAAGGAGGAAAAGGGACACACATGTACAAAAATGTTTGTGTAATCCCTTTTTGTAGTGGCAAGAAACTGGAAACCAAATGAATGCCCATCAATTGGAGAATGGCTGAATAAATTATGGTATATGAATATTATGGAGTATTATTGTTCTGTAAAAAATGACCAGCAGGATGATTTCAGAGAGGCCTGGAGAGACTTACATGAACTAATGTTAAGTGAAATGAGCAGAATCAGGAGATCATTATACATGGCAACAATGAGACTATACAATAATTAATTCCGATGGACGTGGCTCTTTTCAACAATGAGATGATTCAAACCAATTCCAATTGTTCAGTAATGAAGAGAGCCATCTACACCCAGGGAGAGGACTGTGGGAACTGTGTGGACCACAACATAGCATTCTCACTCTCTCTATTGTTGTTTGCTTGCATTTTGTTTTTCTTATTAGTTTTTTTCCCTTCTTGATCTGATTTTTCTTATGCAGCAAAATAACTGTATAAATATGTATATAGATATAGATATAGATATATGATTTAACATATATTTTAACATGTTTAACAGCCATTGGATTACCCGCCATCTAGGAGAGTAGATGCTGGAAGGAGGGGATAATTTGGAACAGAAGGCTTTGCAAGGGCCAATGTTGAAAAATTACCCATGCATATGTGTTGTAAAATAAAAAGTTTTAATAAAAAAGGGAAAAAGCCATTCTTCATGCTGTTCTCAGATTAAACTCCTTTAAACATAGCCCTGGTCATGCTACTGGTCAGATATTCAAACATGTTAATGGTGTATAATTGTCGGCTGAGTAAAATTGAAAATATATCATATTATTCTATTCCACAAACTACATTTCCATCCCACTATTCTAAGTTTTCTGAACAGGGTCTACATCTTTTCAGCAATTAGAATTTACTCACATGGTTTCTGAAAAGTTTAATATCTTCCTTCATCTATTTTGTCTAACCCTGAAAGACCAACCAACTCAAAGATCACCTTCTCAACAGATGTTTTCTTGATTCCCTTTTCAGTAACAATCTCCCCCCTTAGACTTTACAAGACAATTTATATCTAAAATAGTTAGAGTCTCTTATTGTGTATGGCACAAAATATATGTTTCTCATTCTAGAAGGTCAATGGGGCATAAAAGATAGAAATCTGGTTTTAGCCTTGGGAAAATCACTCAGTCACTCAATGTCCCAGGTGCCTCTTTCAGTCTATGAAAGAATGTGCTTGACCACATTGATAAAAACAGTTCCCTATGTCATTGAAACAAGAAATCAAATTCCAGAGTTTTAAATATCCATGGTTACCAGATTCAAATTCGGCCTCTTGAGTCAACCTGCGGTATTTTTCTCATGACCTTACACTGCCTCTTCTTTTACACCTAGGTTGGAAAGCCTATAGATTTCTAGAAAAATACATTTTTTAATTATTTTACTGAACTTATCTGTGATTTCATTGTAGGAAATTTCTTGTGAAGGAACTCCTTTTAATCAGCAGCTGCTCTGTGATTTATGGACTTGTGGAACTCTCCAGGGTACTGAAACTTTAAGGGCCACACCCAGGGTCATAGAACCAGTGTGTGACCACTGCAGGATTTAAGCCCAGAACTTCCTGACTTGAAGGCCATCTCCCCATCCTCTCTGCCTTGTTTCCTTTCTTCATAATAACAGAGTGAGAGTTAGTCTTTGAGAAATATACTGGGAGGGTATGTGTAGGAAGGCATGATACAGAAAGTCCCTAAGTAGCCAGATAGTTATGAAAGGAGAACCATAAGGCAAATCCAGGCACCTCCCAATTCAGGGCTGGGGAGCTATTGTGATTTCTATTCAGTCATAATAAAATTCCAAAGATCTATGATTAACCAGTCTTTGATGCATGGTTCTTATTATGTGGTCAGTTCTTTTTAAGCACATCTGCAGTCAAGATTTGTGATGGATGTAACACACAGACTTCTCTGGATTATAATCAGTAGATGTAAAAATTCACTCATTCAGGGGCAGCTATGTGGTGCAGTGAATAGAGTACCAGCCCTGAAGTCAGGAGGATCTGAGTTTAAATCTGTCCTTAGACATATTACATTTCCTAACTGCATGTACATGGGCAAGTCACTTAAACCCAATTGCTTCACCAAAAGAAAAAAAAAATCAGTCAGTCCTTCATAAATGTGGACTTACTATGTGCTTACCAGATCTTTTTTAGAAATCACCACTATTTCATCTTTTGGTTATCTATGCTTAAGCCATAGAATAAATGATTGTGAGTTTCTTAGCTCTTCTATTATGGTATGGAGATTATTTCTAGTAAAACCTTAGCAAAAATCCTATTTGCTTTCCCCTTTGCCTTCTATAAAGAAATACATTTAAGGAACTAATTGCCAAACATAGAAGCAAAGTCAATGGAAAATTGAAAAATAAAAATACAAAGTGTGAAGTTTATATTGCAGTGTTTCCTCATCAAGTTTATGTTAGGTTTTTAAGAGTCAGCATAATTAGTAATAATATGTGGTGTATCTATATGTATATATGTAGGCATGTATGTATATATTGCATACATGCATATACATCCTAGTCTTTGAAATCTAGATGAATAAACTATTGTATTTTACATTTTCCAATTTCAAGCATTGAATTTTGTATAATATTGCAGTGCTGAAAGCTTTTGCATTTTATAATATGGACTAGGCATGTGAGTATCTATGTACAGACACATACCATTTTAAATATCCACAAATTTCCCTAAAGTCCCAAGTGGTTTCCTTGGCAACGAAGCTGCTGAAATGTAAAAGGATAAGGCAGACTGGATATTGCCTATCATTCTCCTTCTGTAGGTTATTTTAAATAGCTGCAATTTTCTTTGCACATCTCAAAAAATCCACAGTAGTAGCCAAGAAGCCTAATATGAGAGGCATTAGAGAATAGTACATCAGAGTCTAATTTGTATGGGCAAATTATTACTTTTTGCTATTCACTGATTTGTAGCATGCCATTTTCATGTACCAAATTATAGAACCAAAAAAGCAAACCATAAATACTTCAGAATAATTTTTAGATAGAATAGGATAAAATATCTGCAAATAGCTTTTGACAATAGAGTCAGTGATTAATAATGGTGACATATCCCTGAAACTTCTTTTCAATTCACCAGGAATAGCATGTGTATAATGAAGTCAGACTTTACCACATTGGGTAGAAGAAAATTCACATTGCCAAACTGAAGAAGGCATATTTATTGTAATCCTTTGGGAACACATCATCAAATGCCCAACAGCTATTGTTTTTGAGTTATTTGTTAAATCTCCTTATGCATAGTATCAATATTTTGTTGGCTGTTGTTGTTTTCCTTCTTCTTAACCCACCTTTCATTGTAATTCCTCTGGGTAATATGGTGATATAAACTATATACAAGACATTCAATCAATCAATGAAATGTTGCTTATTGGTAAATTATAATATCTTATTGGGTAGATATATGATACAGTGGATCAAGCTACATCTGTATTCCTTGTAGTATAGAAAACAACCAATATCGAGATGAATGTAAAGAAATATTGGAAACTTCAGGAAATTAAAAGTAGCTACTAATCAACACATTTAGAGGCTATTGATATAAAATATCAAGGTGGATTTCCTTGTTGCTATTCCTAATGCACTCCATCATCAACAATGACTATCCATTATATCCTATATCTCTCCTCAAAATCAAAGCAATCAGGATAAGAATAATTAGAAACCAATTCTCATAATAAATATTTCATTTGTGTGTATGTATGTGTATAGGTCCTCTTTGGCTGACTCAGAATAATATTCTTAAATGCATAAAATAAATTGCATAGGATCAAAAAGAAAATCAATTATAATGAAATATAGTTATCAAAGTATTGAATAAAATTACTAGTTGTGAAAAGAAATTACTAGTACCTAGTTTAGTCTCTGCTGTAGATGTTCACCTTAGTGCATCTTTCCAACTTCATGAAGAAATGTATTTTAAGAAGGCTCCAAAGAAGTTTGCTCTATCCACCAATTTTCCTAGTTTTATAGTCTCCTTAAGGATTTAAGGTGTATTGAGACTCAATGTAAGTGACAACTTTGTTCTGTGGAAATGATTGCATCATTCCTATTTTTTAGCTAAACTTTTCAACATTGGATTCAAGGCTTTTTATCAACTCCTTCGCCCCTCCCATTTCTTAACCAGTCACAACTACATATCTTGTTTCTCCCCAAAAGACCAAGCTAACCTATTTGTGTTGCAAACCTGATTTGTGAAATTCATATTCTGCATCTTATGACTTTCTATACATATGAGATATGATCTTGGTCTTTCCAGCAAGACCATGAGTTACTTCAAATCATGAACTTGAACTCGTATTTTCTATCTGTTTTTCTCTTTCCAAAATTTCACTAGCACATTCTGAGGTGGACAGACAGTGGTCAGTATTTGGTGAATTTGAATTTGGTAACTGAATTAATACAATAAATGCCATTCATATGTGACCTTAGATGCCTCAGTAGCATTCTTTTATAAGGACCCACAGACATAAAAATAGATGCTGAGTCGAAAAGAGCCAGGTGAGCAATATAAAACTTCTCTGCATCACATTGGGAAGATAGTCATCTGGAAAAACTTATTGGGGCATCAGTTTCTTCTTATTATCTTTACTAGGTACTAAGGATTTACTTGCTTTGTTGTTGCTACATGACCTTAATATTTCTTAGTGCATCACTTCTGATATGAATTCCTGTGGCCAGAACTTCTATGAAACTGAACCAGACTTTGGGTCATAAATTTGAACCAAAAACAATGATTTCAGCAGAATCTCAGTATTCTTTAAGTAGTCCCAATATCCCAATTATCTCTAAACTCATTCCCCCAAATCTGAAGATTTTGTATCTAGTCACACCCATACACACATGTGCATGTATATAGGAATAAATATATACATATATACAATTATTAAAATTAACCATGAAAATCCCTTAAATCACCCATATCATTTAATCTTGTGTTTTAAAGCAATTCTTTGTAAAAAAAAAAAAAAGAGCCTAGGATAGCTTTAAAAGAAGATATTTTATATCAGAGATATGATGGATCTGAGATGGTATCCCACTAATGAATACAGATTTACAAAAAACATCTAGTTGTTGATTATTTGTATTGGACAGAAGAGAATAACAGACAGAATTTCTATTTGGAAGAAAAACGACAAAAGAATACAAAACAGGAATAGACAGAGCTGGCAGGAAACATGATTAGGGAAAATATTCCTGAAAGAGCTTCATGCATAAATGTGATTATATTAAAGAGTGATCACATCATCACAAATGTCACTGCACCTTCTTTCTGCTTTTTTGCCTTGAAGCAATAGGGACACAGAGAAGTCAAAGGTAACATAACAGGAGGAGTTAAATTAACTGAAAATGCTCTGAAGGATCACTAAGGAAGCTCCTTGATAGGAGCTTAAGCAGCATAAATAGACTGTGGATATAATGTAGAGAAACTTATAACATCACTCTCAGCATAGTGGGGTGTTTATATTAAGTGAAACATATAAGAATTGATCCACCTGAAACAACATCATATTTGTCTTCCATTTTGTGATCATTCCTGGGCATGTGCTTCTTGACTTTGAGCATTGACTGAAATGGCTTTTGCTGGTGCAAATCTTTTCTTTCCTTGATCTGTTTGCCTGTCTATATCTGTGTCTCTGTCTTTTTTTCTTTCTCCAACCTCCATTCTTTCTTGTCTCTCTTTTTCCTTTCCCTTCCCCCTCTTTATTCTTCCTCTCTCATCTCTTCTCTTTCATTTCTCACTCTTCCCCAATCCCCCCTTCTTACCTCTCCCACTCCTTCTATTTTTGTAATGTAGAGTTAAGTGGCATCATTTTAAGCAAAGGTCAAGTGTCCATTTTGATAACATAGGTAGAATTTTTGGTCAAGTATGAGTTAGGCTAGGTAGCTTCTAGGGTCTTTCCAATTCTGACAAAATGTGATACTATGATTTTTCTCCTTCAAAATACAAATATCACCTTTAGTGTACTAAAGCATTATCTGCTTTTCAAATATAAAAATGACAAAGCATACTTGAGCAAGGGTTCCCTTCATTTGTACACTGGTTAAGTTTAAGACAAGAATAAAAAAGACTGAAAAAACACAGCATATTACTTTATGTAGTGTGCTGTGTAGTCTAATCATTATGCACTTCAAAAAATCTTTTTATCAGAGGATGCATTTCCAAAGTACACATTTTATATATATATATATATATATATATATATAAAACCATCTAAAATGCCTCTATTCAGTATGTAGTGCACTTATAGATAGACATATTCACTCTTCTGTAACTTGAGGACTCATAGATGTGCAGAAATCATTAAAAAAGAGACCTTAAGTCAAGGGAACACTATCTAAGAGGTCAAATCATGGCATGTATTCAAATATTCTATTTTAACCCATTCTATAATTTCCAACAATTTAAAGAAAAGGACCCATAATTAATAGTAACCTTGAGTTATGTTTTCAAATTAAAATATTTCATTGCCTAATAAAGTTCTTGTATACTTCAAAAATCCATTTCTGAAAAAAAGATTGAATTCTAAACAATACAATAAGTGCTTCACTACCATTACTAAACTTCCTCCGACAAAACTGTTTTTTGTATTTGGATGTGATTTCATTTTGGGCTCATGCAGTTTCTCTTACCAAGTTATCACACTGTTCATTTGGAACATTGGAAAACTTGCTCTCATTGACTCAAAAGTGGAAGGAATATAATCTTGGCTACAAAGATGAGATACTTTTAAAATGTGCTTTTCTGTATTTCATTATGATACTCATGAGGTCATTTCCTCCTTTACAATTTTTTTGTTTCAGAATTCATAGAGCTCTGTAAACAAACCATTCAAAACCAATGAATAATGTCATAAAATATATAAGCAATTTGGGAGAGGTATCTAGTTCATTTCATATTTCTGGTATGGTTTTATAATATACATGAAAGTATGGTTTATAAATAAAAATGTATTCACTAGAAAACTGGATAGAAAAAGAGGCTATAATTGGGTTGGAAAACCTTTCATCTATAGGTCATTACCAAGTAGGGCACCAATCTTTAGTGAACAAAATATTTATCATCTATCAATAGTATCCTAAAGAATTAAAACATGAGACTATTTCAAAACCAAGGGAAAGTTATATAATTTGATTAAATTCATTTGATAAGATAGCATTTAAGGTGGAAAGACAACAACTAGTTCTGTGATTTATAATCTAGTGTATCAACTCCAACATGTTATAACTCTTCAATTCATTAGCCTCTTGCATTAGTGTGGATAGAAGCTTTGAAGTCAGTTGCAAAATTAAAAAAATTATGAATAGCTTCATCTCATTTTTTCAATTCCTTTCTGCCCACCTTTTGTAGATTCCAAGAGAACAAACAACATGTCCAAAACATGAATGAAATTGTTTTTAAAGAAAAGCAGCTAGTATTAACATTATCTGCAAGTCCATGCCTCTAATTTCATCAACATAGAAAATTCCAAGAGTGGAAATTTCCTCTGCTGATTTATATTGGCAACTAATCTATTACTTGTAGTAATGGTTTTCATATTATTATAATTCAAAGCACAGCGTTATTCTTTGTTACAAAGAATCGTAGCACATTTCTGGAAAAATGGAAAAAGTTACAGGGTAACTTGTTCACTTAAATTTATATCCTTTTTACTGCAAATCTGAACTCTTACCACTATATCACTATTATTTTTAATGTTTTTAGTATGTCCACCTTTTCATTTAAAAAAATGACTTGGGGCCAGCTAGTTAATATAATGGATAGAGTATCAGCCCTGGCTAAGAGGACCTGAGTTCAAATCTGAGCTCAGAAACTTAACACTTCCTGGCTATGTGACCCTGGGCAAGTCACTTAAACCTAATTGCTTCAGGAAAAAAAGAAAAAAAAAAACCAATGACTTGACTAGAAATGACTTGTTCAGCATCTAGGAGTGTTCTTCAAAGAACCAAGTATCACAATTTAGATCTACATAACCTTTGTCATATGTTTTTCTCAATTGAATAAAACAAGGTCAAGTTGGCAAAATATTATAGGAAGGATTAGAAAAAAACAACAACTTTAAGCAGTGCAGAGAAATAGTTTAATGAAGGACTGATGAGAGATCTTGAATATCTCAAGGACACTTAAAAATGAAACATGAAAGAAGATAACAAATAGATGAAAAATAGAAAAGTTCAGCAAACATTTTATATGTATATGTGTGTACACACTATATATGTATACATAAAAGTGGTGTTTGTATTGTAAATAAATATATACACATGTAAATATGTGTACATCTAAGTGAATATATATTTAAATATGTATTAAATACCAAGAGCAATGGAATCAATGAATTTGGACTCTATCAGCACAGTTTGTGATATGATTCTACAGGAAATGCAAAAGTGACTGAAGAAAACAACGAAGGGAATTAGTTAAAAAGATTGGGGTTCCAATTCTGCCTTAGACACTTAATAGCTGTGTGATTTCAGGCAACTCATTAAACTGCTTTCTGCCTCAGTTTCCTTAGATGTAAAATGAGAAGAATAATTGCATCCTTCTTTTAGGATTTTTGTGAAATTCAAATAAAATATTATTTAAGAGTAATTTGTTAGACATTAGAGTGCTAGATAAATGTTAGCTAATCTTATTAATGATTCTTGAATAACACCTAGACTAGATAAAATATGCAAAGGAAAGGTTTTAAGGATATAGCAGAATGACTGCTAATAGTATCTTGATAAGACTGTTCCAAAGGTATTCATAAAATAATCCATAAATTGGAGAATCATTAAACAGATTAATTATTAATATAATTAAACAAATAATATAATGAATTTGAAGAAGCAAGGAAAGATTTAAATAAACTCATTTAAAGTGAAATAAGCAGGCTCAAAAAACAAGATACACAATGACTACAACCATGTAGCAGGAAAGAGTAATTAACACAAAACAGTTAGAAATAAATGTTGTTAAATTACAAAGAATAATCTTAACTTGAAATATAAATGTGAAAAAATACCTCATTCACTCCTTTGCAGTGGTGGAGGGGCCACAAGTGTGATTCTTGGCACATATTGTGATTTTTTTTTTACTTATTGATCAGTTTTTATTATTTTTTCTTCATTTTTTGTTCATTTAAAATAATTTTTATATGAGATAACTTTCTGTGAGTAGCAAAAGATGTACACAACAGGAAATTTAGGTGATATAAAAGAAAAAATATATCAAAATTTACTTTAAAAATGAAAGTAGAAGATGTCACTTGAATTATTGTATTTTTTATTTTAATATTTTTTGTTTTCTTATGAAGTCATTGGCTCCTGTTTGAATCATTTTAGTTTTAAAGGACTTTGTTAGTAGGGCAAGGTGTTGTATATTTTGTGCCAAGTTGTGAATATTCTTTCTCATTCATTATTCCATAACTCTCATTTCTTTTCCACTTCATTTTCATTTTCCACTTCCATTTTTATTACATTTAATAAAACATTTTAAACTTATTAAAAATTCTTTTACATGTCTTTCATGAATTTTGGTCGTTTGTGCCAAAGTTGTGTTTTTCTCTGTACCATTACTTGTAGATGTTTTGAAGTCATTCTCTTCTTCTGTGTTTCTTTTTTCTGATTGCCCCTGCTAGATTAATAGCTCATTTTGATGGGATTCTTTTTGTTGTTGTTTTTATTGTCCTTTCATTCCTACAGCTTACCTCCTAACTTCAAACTTGTTAGTGGTGATCTCTTCCATACTTCTGGAGGGAAGATCTGGGCTGGTCCTATTGCTGCTTTCGTGAGGTATTATGAAATGTGTTATTTCTGTATATTAAGAACATTGCAACCTTCCAGTGCCTCCAGAGTAGTCTGATACAGGACAAAATATATTTGTTGTCCTTTTGCTCTGGCTCTGCAAATTTTTAACCTACGTTTTAATTTGAAAAAGAATAGACTGCTGCTGTACTCATCATTAGCCAGATGGAAACCTATTGGATCTGAATGGCAGAAATGTAGGCTCCTTTTTGTTCTAAATTCTTGTCTTGGTTATTCCTGAGAAGACTTGACTAACTACTGGAAGTAGTGACCTTGCTTTGGCTTGAAGTCTGAGTCAAATTGCTACTCCTGCTACTGGTTTCTGAACTTCCTCCTTTTTTTTTAGTACATTGCTCAGCATTTCCCTAACCAGAATCCCTTTCCCCTGCACAGGTCCCTTTTCAGTCCTTCCTAAATCTGTGACCTACAAATGGGGAAGAGTCAACAAAACTTCCAGTTGGCTCCTGCCCCTGTCTACCCTCATATGCTTTTGGAGTGCTTCAGTATGATGTACTTCTGCTCTGACCCATACTTGTGCCTGCTGACCTCCCTGTCTATTTCCTATGTCCAGCTCATCTGGAGAAATGATGTACCATGACAATATCTGAATTTCCACCTTAAGAAATCACTCAGGTTTTTTTTTAGATATGTTTGGAGAAGTTTATAAAGTGGGACTTACCATACTATTTCCTATCATTCTGTCATCTTGGCTCCTCCTTTATGTATATGGTTTATTAAGAAAAAAATTAATCCAGCCCAGTGTAGTGTTTTCTTTTTTTTCATTATGTGAAACTTTTATTTATTTTTTTATTTATTAAAGCTTTTTATTTGTATAACATATGTATGGGTAGTTTCCCAACATTGATCTTTACAAAGCTTTCCATTACAAATTTTACCCCCAGTCCCCTCCCCTCCCCTAGATGGCAGGAAGTCCACTACATTTTAATAATGTTGAAATGCTTGACAAGCTATGCAAGAAAAATCCTATCTACAAGAAAAAAAAAGAATCAGAGAAAGGCAACACAATGCAAGTAAATGTCAATAGAGATCATGGAAATGTTACGTTGTGGTTCGTATTTCATTTCCCTTTCTCTGGGTGTATATGGTTTTCTTCAGTGAACAATTGGAACTGGTTTGAGACAATTCTTTGTTGCAGAGAGCCATGTCCATCAGAATTGATCATCATGTAATACTGTTGTTGCTGTGTATGATGATCTCCTGGTTCTGCTCGTTTCACTCAGCATCAGTTCATGCAAGTCCCTCCAGGCCTCTCTGAAATCGTCCTGCTGGTCGTTTCTTACAGAGCAATAATATTCCATAACATTCACATACCATAATTTATTTAGCCACTCTCCAATTGATGGGCATCCCTTCAGTTTCCAGTTTCTAGCCACTACAAAAAGGGCTGCCACAAACATTCTTGCACAGGTGGGCCCCTCTCTCTCCTCTAAGATCTCTTTGGGATATAGGCCCAGTAGAAACACTGCTGGGTCAAAGGGTATGCACAGTTTGACAACTTTTTGAGCATAGCTCCAAATTGCTCTCCAGAATGGTTGGATCCGTTCACAGTTCCACTAACAATGTATTAGTGTCCCAGTTTTCCCACATCCCCTCCAACATTCATTGTTATCTTTTCCTGTCATTTTAGCCAATCTGACAGGTGAGTAGTGGTACCTCAGAGATGTCTTAATTTGCATTTCTCTGATCAATAGTGATTTGGAGCAACTTTTCATATGACTAGAGATGGTTTTAATTTCATCATCTGAAAATTGTCTGTTCATATCCCTTGACCACTTATCTATTGAAGAGTGGCTGGAATTCTTATATATATGAGACAATTCTCTATAAATTTTAGAAATGAGGCTTTTATCAGAACCATTAAATGTAAAGATGATTTCCCAATTTGATGCTTCCCTCCTAATCTTGTCTGCATTAGTTTTATTTGTACAGAAACTTTTTAACTTAATATAATCAAAATTATCTATCTGGTGTTAAATTAGGAGTTCCAGGTCTTCTTTGGACATAAATTTGTTCCATCTCCACAGGTCTGAGATATAAACTATATTACGTTCCTCTAACTTGCTTACAAAGTCCCTCTTTATATCTAGATAATGAACCCATTTAGATCTTATCTTGGTATGTGGTGTTAGGTATGGGTCAAGCCCTAATTTCTTCCACACTAGTTTCCAATTTTCCCAGCAGT
>JAJPUD010029255.1:0-14038 GCA_023553655.1 Myrmecobius fasciatus
CTAAAGTTTTTCTTGATATGTAACTAGGGGAAAAATTGATATAAAGACATGGACAGATAAGTTACATAGATGTGTCTGTATGTACATATGTGAATGTATATGTGCATGTATGTATATATGTGTGTGTATGTGTATATATATACATATATATATATATATATGATTTGGGAGACAAAACAGATTCCCCCTCCCCCTTCAAAGAACAACAGTAAATGGTGAGAGTGAGTATACATTACTAGACTTATTGAAGGCAACTGATATTGATTTACCCCCAGATGGAGCCTATAAAATGACTTGAGATTCAAAAGCAGAACCAAAGCTTTACACGGGTGACATCCCCATAAACCCAACCAACAATCTGCTGACAAGGAAGTGGGTAGCAAAGTGGATAGAGCATCAGGTGTGGAGTCAGGAACACATTCATTCAAAATTCAGCCTCAGACACTTATTGGCTGAGTGACCCGAGACAAGTCACTTAGTTTGCTTGTTTCTTCATCTATCCAATGGGGATAATATAATAATAGCACTTCCCAAGGTGTTTGTGAGAATCTAATGATATAATAATTGTATGGCACTTAGAATGTGCTATATGTGCTATAAAAAAGCACATAGTAAGCATTATGCAAATGTTAGCTATCATAATATTATAGTAATGGCTCAGACATGCTGAGGGACAGAAATGGTAGGTATGAGGAAGCAATGCAAGACCAGATCATTGTGACCAGAAATTACAGAAACTTTAATATTAACGAACCTGGACTTATTCAGTCAAATAGATTTTGTAAAGAAAGGGTAGAAACTGGACTGTATATCACTATAGTTTCCAAAAATTGACCAACTATCTAAAAATAGATAGTTAAGTAGCCAGAATTATACAGCAGAAGTTTATCATACAGATGACAGCACCCCACAGTACAAACACAATCTTAGAAATATCCTTGAGGACACAATATATAAGCTCTACTGGAATCTGAGAGTCATCACAAACCACAACTATTGCCCCAGTTGTCTGGATGTAACACTGATCTGTAAAAATTCAAGAACAGCATTTTTAGTGGAGATCACCAAAATGGATAATCATAATCTCCCAACTACAAGGAGAATGGTTTACAATGTGAGATGAACAATTCCCAAAATATAGAGATCTAGTAGAAGGATTAAAACCAGGTAGGGACAGGATACGGTCCCCATCATCTTCATCATCTTTTCTGCTACTCAAATCCCCAAAATTCTTTCCGTGAGCCTACAGAAGAAGAATATTACACCTTAACATTTAATTTAAAAAAGCAATTATTTCATCTAACTATGCAAACATTTAAAAAAAAAAAAGAATGAGTGGAATAGTGTCCTTGTTCCTTCTCAACTCCATTGAATATAAGATGAGAACAATGATAGGAATAAGATGATTTGGGATCTCATGAGGGTGAGTAATTATTTTTCTAATGCATGTCTGGGTCTTCTCTGTGATTTAGAATCTTAAAGTCTCTAGAGCACTAAATTAACTAACTAAACTAAAGCACTAAGCTAACTAGAAGTTAAATGACTTGCCCAGAATCTCACAGCCACTACAAATCAGAGGTCCTCTTTGCTTTCCAGAATAGTTCTCTATGCCATGCTGCCTCGCAAGAATAATAACAAAACCAATAGCAACATACGTTGGGCCATCTGTGATGAGGGCCAGGATGTGACTGAGGTCCACTGTGTAGGTCTCCAGGTCAGGGTATGGCAGGCTTCTGGGCTCATTGCGTTTCAGCATCTGTTCGTTATCGTACACGAAGAGGATACCACCCTGCATTCTGAGCACATAGCCCAGGTTTGGGGGGGTGTTGTCCAGACAATAGGGATTTTCATGTGGCTCTGGTGGAGGGTGGAAATCTGTACAACATAAATGAGGTCACAGAAAGGCACAAAAGTATATAGGGGAAGAAGGGGAAAAGTTACAACATAAGGTTTTGCATGAGTTAATGTCAAAGAATTATCCGTGTATATATTTTGAAAATAAAAAGCTTTAATTAAAAAAAAGGAAAAGAAAAAAAAAGTATGTAGGCATTGAGTCATCAGTCATTGATATTCATAATTATCAGGGATTAGAATCCTGTCAATCTCCCAAGCCTAAAGACTAGCTGACTGAGAACTAAGCATGTAAAAGTCCCATTTAGGGTTATCCATGGGCAGGGTAGGAAAGCACAGTGGAAAGAACAATAGAAATGTAGTTGTAAGCCTTGGGTTTGAGTCTTTCACTGGTTTCAGTCAGTTAGTCAATCCATTCATTCATTCACTCTTTCAACATGCATTTATTAAACATCTACTGAATGGTAGGTGCTGGAGATTTGAAGCCAAAGCCATAATAATCCCTTCTCTTAAAAACAATATTCCTTACCCTTAGGGGTTTGTTATATTCCATTGGGGAAACTATGGAACACAGATAAGTAAATATAAGGTATATGCAAAACATATAGAAAAGAACTGGATAGGGATGGAGACTAGCAAATTGTAGACACTAGAGAGGACTCGTGCAGAGGTAAGACAGAGTTCCCCCAAGTGGAAGAAAGGAAGGAAGACTTTCCAAATATGGTTCTATCCACTATGCCATGGGGCTGTCTCTAGGTCAAAGAGTCTTAACCAATTTTTGTGACATAGTCCTCCTTGATAAGCTGGTATAGCCCATGGATCCCTTCTCAGAATGATGTTTTAAATGCAAATCAAATACATGGAATTACAAAGGAAACTAAAAGTTAATGAAAATACAGATATAGGGTTGGTTGGATATTGTTCTTTTTTCCTCCACTCCATCCAATTCCATAGAATCCCTGAAATCTTGTCAAGAATCCTTGCTCTGGGATGACCTTTCAACCCTGGCTCATGCCAGCCTCTGGAGGCTGTTTAGGTTCTCAGAAGAAAAGGCCTCTTGATATCAAACCTAAAATGAATTCACTTCAGATTCCTCCTCCTAGGGCCTCCCAGAATTCTGTTACCTCCTCCCAGCACATCCTGGCATTTCCTGGTCCCCAGGCACATGTTCCACAAGCATACCTGAGCTTAGCATCTTCCTTCTAAAATGCCCAGCATACCTTTTGTATATTGTTGGACTGATTTTTCCAACATTCCGAAACAGAACCAAGTGGGTCATTCCTTATAAGGAAATAAAAACCCAAAGAGGCTTGAATTTTGGGAATGAAATCAGAAGAGCTGGATTCAAATACTACCTCTCTCTTACTCCCTACCTAGAATAATAAGCCAGACCTTTAATCCTCTGCTGACCTTGATCGGTCCCCCTGGAACTCAGTTTCTTTATCTGTAAATAAAGGGATTGGACAAGATGGTCCCTCAGATCTCTTCCAGGTCTGACTCTATGATTCTCAGGCAGTCAGTGACCTTCAGGACTAAAATCTAAGTCTCTTGCTTCTCCATTCATTCATTTTCATGAGCTACCACTGGAGGCAAATGGCCTGTGGATAGGTAAAGAACCCAAGCCCCAGAAGATCACACTCTCCTTACAGGCCCGTGCCAACAGCACGCAGCTGGGCAGAACCAAACGGCTTCTTGAAATCTGCCAGTTAGGAAGCTGGCACTGAGCTGCCTGTCACCAGGGAACTACACCATTCCACTGGGCAGGAGTTCAACCAGCCCATAAAAGAGCTTTTAAGAGCAATGTTTTAGGAAAGGCTTGCCCCTGCCCTCAATTTTTCCATTTAAATTATTTAGTCTCAAGTCTCTAATTGGCATGCTGGGACCATCAAAGAAGCAGCGAGGTACCTCCCCCAGAGAGCTTTCCCTGTCCACCCAGCCCACACCGATCTTTTTTTCTGGCCCCAGAGAGTTAAAGAGAGGCGCCAACGGGCTCATTTCTGTGCTCATTTAGACACTTAATCATATACTGTCTCTTATTTTTATTTAAATATTTCATAAGTAGAAGGTGTGGCTCCCAAAGTCAGGGACTAGGTTTTACGAGGTTCCATATCTAACACTAAACTCATATCAGTGCTAAATACATCCTGGGCACTCAATAAATATTTGTTGAATAAATAGAAATCCAGAAGCTACAATAAACATCTTGGTAGAGGAAAAGGGCACTGTCTCTACAGAAAGATCTGCCCACTTCCAACCACCTACTTCCATGCAAATCTCTTAATGTCTTGAGGTCTCAGTTCTGCATCAATAAGATGAAGAAGTCTGGACCTGATAATCCCCAAGGTCCATTTCACATCTAAGAGTGCCATGGGGAAATGTGATTTGAGGAAACTGGCTCTGGCTGGTGAGAGGGTCTCACCAAGTCAGGTGATGAATGATAAGCTCTTCTTAGCTTCCCTTCGAGCAGCCTCTGCTCTGATATAACTGGACTCCCTCTTATTTGCCCTGCTTTTTCCTCCCTCTGCACATTTGCCCATGCTGCCTGAATGCCTTTCCCTTCAAGGAGATGGCACAGCATGGAGAATGACGGGTCTGAAATCAGGAAGAGCTGAGTTCAAATTTTATCTCAGACACTGTGTGACTTTGGGCAAGTCATTTAAATAAGTCACTGTTTGACTCAACTGTAGAATGAGGAATAATAATATCATTGACCTCTCTGGATGGTTGTGAAGACAAAATAAGCTAATATTTGTAAAGCTCTTAGCACAGTGCTTGGTACATAATGTTGTTTTTGGTAGTGGTGGTGATCCTTCATTCTAGAAGAGGACCAATGAAATCAGGAGGGTGATGTCTCCACTTGTGAGTGAATTGCATTTAACTATACAAAGTCACTAACCTTCCTTTCTCCTCCATAGTCATGAAGTCCGATGACAAGATATAGGTTAAGAAGATTGGAGATAGCCCAGCATGCACTGGAAGACCTTAGTCAGCATCCCTTCCATAATTAAAGACTAGGCACATGGTAAGTACTTTGCAAATGCTTATTCCCTTCCCTGTCCCTTCAGAAGTCTCCCATTGAAATCTCACCCATTCTTTTCAAAGTCTCAGGTTCAAGTATCTTCTTCACCATGAAGCCTGCCCTGTTCCCCTCAGCTGAAAAGGTCTCTGTTTCCTCTGATCTCTCCAGTCATTTAGTCTGTGCTTTTCCTCTGCACTTGTTTTCTTATATAATAATGATTATTATATAGTATTACTGTATATTGTATTATTATAGCTAGATTTATATATTGTATTATTATTATAGCTAGATTTATATAGCACTTTAAGTTTTGTAAAGCACTTTATGTGATCTCATTTGATCCTGACAACAATGCTGAGGTAGGTGTGATTTTTATTCTTATTTTACAGATAAGGAAACTGAGGCAGTCAAAAGTTAAATAATTTGCCCACGGTCACACAGCTAATTAATTTCTGAGGCAAAAACTGAACTCAGGTCCAGCACTGACTATACCACCTTGCTATCTACTGGTATGTATTATGTTTATCTGCATTCATTTCATCTTATATCCCCTATTAATGAGTTTCCAGATGTTGTTGTTCAGTCCTTTTTAATTGTATCTCATTCTCCATGACTCCATTTGGGGTTTTCTTGGCAAAGATACTAGAGTAGGTTGTCACTTTCTTCTCCAGCTCAGTTTACAGAGGGGGAAAACTGAGGCAAACAAGGTTAAGTGATTTACTTAGGGTGATATAGCTAATAAGTGTCTGAAGCTGGATTTGAACTCAGAAAGATGAGGCTTCCTGACTCCAAGCCCAGCGTTCTATTCACTGGGCCACCTAGCTGCCTGAGGGCAGATACCATATCTTGTTCATCTTTGTATCTCCTGCAATTCTAAGCACGTAGAAAACTGCTGAATCAAACTTTAGAAGCAGCTCTGGGAGCAGCAGGATCCCTCCCTCCTTTCCTCCCTCCCAGCAAACCCAGTCATACCTGGAAACACCTCATCCCCAGGGCCCCATTTCTCAGCCCTCTGAGGGCGCAGGTACTGGGCAGTGGTCCTTGGGAAGCGGTGGTAGGCAAGCCTCGAATACTTCTCCCGAATCATCAGGGCTTTGGCCAGGCTCTTGGCAGCCTGCTCATAGTCCTCCACAGTGATCTACAGGGAGGGAGCAGAGAGCAAGGGCATGATGGGAAAAGGAATGGCAGGACCTTTCAGGAAGGTCCCTCAGGAAGGAGGGTGACACTTCTGGGAGGGCAGCAGGATGGGAACTAGAGAGATGCTTTTAGGATAGGCTTGGGCACCAGATTGGAAAATAGCCATCCTAACATCAGAGTAAAAATGAGCAATACAGGGGGATAACCTGCTAAGGGAGACTGTGGCAAATAGGAAGGACGTGCATGTGGACGTGAACACAGACAGTGCTATGTGAAAGACAGAGGGAGCATACCCAACCCCTGGGGGATCCCTGTAATTTTCCCCTATCTCTGATATCCCTTCAGTCTGAAGGACCATTTTCTTGTTCTTTGTGGGGTGGGGAAGAGAATGAACTAACTTCTGGTGTGGGGCCATTTGGGTGACTTTTACCAAGTTAAAGTAGGGCTATGAGGTAATGGTTAGAGTCCAGCATTTGATATCCAGAAAATTTTGTAAAGCACTTTATGTTATCTCATTTGATCCTGACAACAATGCGAGGTAAGTGTGATTTTTATTCTTATTTTACAGATAAGGAAACTGAAATTCTGCCTTAGATACGGTCTAGTGGACAACTTCTCTGACTGAGAAGTTTATCTAAGATTATCTAAGACAAATCGCAGTTATTATCATATCAGTGCTTTTTCCTACTAGCCAGGTGACAGCAGAAGGTATGAGGAAGCAAAAGATTCCCTTCTTAGACATGAAAGTGCTATTTTGCAATTTTGCAAATGACTAAGTACAAGACATTCAGCAAGACAATGTTCTACACCTGTCTATCTCTCCTGCCCCCTCCCCCCCCCCCAGCCCATGATGCCCTTATCTTCTGCCTCTGTACTAAGGAAGCCAGGACTGAATTCCCAGGGGCCTCCTAGTGAATTCTCAAATTCCTTTACAACAGAGAAGCCTCAAGTCTCTAAAGCATGTGTTCTTTCTTCAAGAAGGAAACCAGGAAGTATTAAACATGCACCAGATAACATTTTGAAAATATGCACAATTGTTTATATTCTAACATGCAGAAAAAGCCTAGAGAATCATTGATGAATCACCAGTTTGCCATGCACTTGTTTAGAACAAAGGTCAGAATCAGTACATAATCTAACAAAACAAAATGGAATTTTAAAAAATAGTACAATTAAGGCTATTCAAATTGAGGCTAAAAGGACAGATATTGATACAGCCTCTCAACCAAAGGTCCTTTCAATGTCTCTAAAGATATCCAATGAAGAATCCAAATGGACAAGAGATTCTCTATCAATGGTGAGGTCCTCTAGATGCTTCTTTTTGTGGGTAACATTGGACTGAATGCAGCAAGCTCCAGAACACTGCAGAGCCTTCTCAAATCCATAATTACTAAAAAGAGCTTGAATTAACTATCTACATAGGAAAAACCAAATGGATGAAAAATGTCTATTGTCTATATAAGTAGTTAAGATGGATAGGAGCACAGAGCTGATATTCATGAAGACATATGCATGAATATATGTGTGTGTGTGTGCGTGTGTGCATGTGTGTGTGTGTGTACTGGATATATAAGTAAATTGGCTATATGGCTATATAGCAACACACACATGCATATTCATATGTGTGTGTGTGTGCATATATGTCTTAGGCAAATAGCTGGGAGCCACAGAGTGGGTTAGATTGCATTGGGAAATTAGGCAGTAGCTCAAAGCTTCTCCCTGAAATAAAAACCCTTTTTAAAAAATCAGTATTCTTCTGAGGATGCTTCCTGCCTACAAAACACAACACTACACTCTCTGAGGAATTCAAATTGTGTGTTGGTTGCCCAAGAGGCAATGAAGAGATGCACTGTGGGGATAATTAAACTGTAACTTATTCTCAAAAAAGAATTATGTAAAAGTGGCCCAAAGGATATCCCGGAAGAGCTTCTAAGTGGAAAAGGGGATGGGTTTGTTATGGAGTAGATGGCCCTTGGGGTTCCCACTAGCTATCCACAGAAAGTCAAAAGAAAGGTGCCCGGAGCCACCAGTGGATTTGTAAATGACTCCAGACAATAACTCCACAGGATGAGAAAGCATGAATGTGCTTACAGGCTGTACAATTGGAGGGGGGGTACAGGATGAACAAATCATATATCCATCAAGGTGGCAACAAAAACATATAAAGTCTTACATTTGGATCTAAAAATCCACCACATAAAGTGTGGGCTGGTTAGCTAGCGGGTTACATGAAGTGGATTTTGGGCTCCATTTGAGCCAACAGGATAGAACAGAGGCCAAAAACTCCAAAGGGAAAGACTTCCTGAGGCACTAGCAAGCCGCCGTGGGCTCCGGCCTGTTCTTTAGGGCCAAATGAGGCAAGAATGTATTGCTGACTAGAATGAAGGCTGAGGTTTGGAGCCCGAGCCAGCAGCCATTAGCAGCTTTAATGAACAGTGTTGTCTCCAAGCCGCTCATCGGTGCCAGGAACAACAAATCGTTCCTGAGGATGCCAAGTAAGCCCACCACACTCAGCATTCCAGATAATAGTCTGAGCTCTCAGAGTCCCAAGCAGCTGAGCTACAGGAAACACTGTGTTCTCTAGAGAGAAAGCCACCAGGGTCCAGGCCAAGGGTCCTAGAAGCCTACTGCATCCTGGCTCAGACGTTCCCACGTTGCTCTGGGACGCCTCGATTCCGGTGGAAAATTGTCAACAGGATCTCTGTTGTGCTGTTGTTCTTCAAGCCCTAACCACCTTGAATCTGTCCTCTCCTTTCCCTGCTACCCATGCAAAGGCAGAGGCAAGAAGGGACTAAGGCTAAGAAGGAATCAGGATCTCAGGAGAAAGCCTGATGTGGCTTTTGGGGTCACATCCGAAGCCTGGAGCAATATGATGTGACTCTGACCTGATGTCCTGTGCTTTTAAGATTCAGGTTTTAAAACAAATAAGGTGTTGCCCAATCATATGAAATTAGTACTATTAGGATGACTAAACTAAAGTGGCAAGGCATGTGAACAACTCAGCTCATTAACTTTCCCCCAGGACACGATCACTCATTCTATGTGGGCTTTCCTAAGATTCAGCATATCAGAGTTCCTGAGTTTGAATCTCCAGGCACTGGACTTCAGTAAGGGAGATTTTTCTTAACATTTTGCTCCTTTAAGTAGAAAGACCATAACAGAGGAGCATTTAGAACCTTGTGGATAATCTTGAGTTCTGGATTGCTGATATCTAGAGTTCCCAAGAGATCAAGAGTTCTTGATTCAAGCACCCAAGAACCTAGCTTGCTGGAGGGAGAAGTTTCCTCAGCACCATATTTCACGGAAGAAGAAAAGAACCAATAGTAAGAAGAGAATCCAGTAGCTGGCAGACTGACATCATCAAGGGAGTGAATGGGGGAGGGAGAGAGATGAGGGGTACAGAGCTCACCACCCTTGCTATTGACATGAGGTGTTCATGTGAAATGAGTTAGGAGAATTGGCTCAGTAGTCACACAAAATGTCCCCATTTCAGATAAGACTAAAAGAGTAAATTTATTCTTGTGAATCTTTGGGGAGGGGGGACAGCTAAGTAGCACAGTGAATAGAGTACTGGACCTGGTATAAGGAAGATGTGAGTTAAAATTCAACTTCAGACAATATTTATTAGATGTATGACTCTAAGCAAATCACTGAAGTATTGTTCTGACTCAATTTCTCAGGTGTAAAATGGGATAAGAGCACCTACCTACCTCTCTGAGCTATTAGGAGGATCAAATGAGATTATATTTGCTTGGCACAGTGCCTGGCATAGAATGGGTGCCACATAATGCTTTGTTCCCTTCCCTTTGTGTCATTAGTGATAGATGAAAGAGAAGCTCAATACGTATCTTGTATTATAAATAACACAACAGAGCCAGGGACCCATTATGTACCTTTCAGGCAATTATTTCCCAGAGAAAAACTCTGAAAGGGGAGTGTGAACAAGGAAGAGATAATGATCTCTCTGGGGTCTAGATTATATCCAATCCCCATGAATTCAGTATCCTTGATGTGGACTCCTGGAAACTAGGAGAGACTTTTTTTTTTTTTTTTACATCATTGTCACTTCCGAATGATGTCATACCCCAGCCCTCCAAGAGATCCTTCCCTTATATCAGAAACAAGCACAGTTGAGAAAACAAATCAACACATGGACCATGTCTGGAAAGGTATAGCCCATTCTTGCACCCAGAGTCTACCACCTTTCTTCTGAGAAGTGGAGTCCTGCAGGCTCTGATGTCACCACTGCATCGATCCCAGACCTAAAGAAATCACCAATGGTCACTGCATTGATCCCAGATTGAAGAAGCCACTTTTGAGCACTGCACTGATCCCAAATCTAAAGAAGCCACTATTGGTCACTGCATCGATCCCAAATCTGAAGAAGCCACTATTGGTCACCACATTGATCCCCAAATCTAAAGAAGCCACCATTGGTCACTGCATCGATCCTACACCTGAAGGTTCTGTGGGCATCCCATGTATTACTCTCCCAGTCCTGACCACTTTCCAGGCTATCATCCTAGGCTAATTGTCTGTAACCTGTCTTTACACACCCTATACTCTAGCCCATTCAATGTTCCTCAGACACGATAGTCTCTATGCCTTTGCAAAGGCTTTGTCCTCCATCTCCCTGTGCCTCACCTTCAAGGCTCAGCACAGTTTTCACCATCATCATTTCACCAGTGTTTCCGGACCTCCCTCATTTCTAGGGATCTATTCTATTCAACTATTTTATATTTATTTTATATTTACTTTTATGTGCAATTGTTATTTTCTCCCCAATGGAATGCCAGCTCCCCAAGGGCAGGGATTGTTTGATTTGTGCCTTTATCTCCCCAACACAGTACCTGCCATATACCAATTGATTAATCAAAGCTTGTTGAATTTTCCCATATTGTTCAATCTAGCTCCTTCATAAAAGAGGCAAAGTGGTATAATGGTAAGAGCAATAGTCCTGGAGTCAGATGATATGAAGTTCAAGTGTCCAGCCCAATAATTTAGGAAATGAATTAACTCTCCAAGCCTCAGTTTCATTATCTGTAAAATGGAAATAATAGTACTTCTATACTCTTCTACAGAGAACTAGTTTGAGAAAAGAAAGGGCAATCATGGATATGTGAGTTGTTCATTTTGTTTAAAGGAATCAACTGCAAAGCAGGTAGAGAGTTGCCTCAGTGATAGGTCTGATCTCTCTAAAATCAATGCTAATGATTTCAAATCCACTAAACTTCTGTGAGAACAGAAGGCCTCCAACCTGCAACTTGCTTTCCATTGTCAGGACCCAGGGCTATATTTATTGAGTCAGCCATGAATGTCAGAATGTGCCAGAATCTACTTTCTGGACAATTCCAGAGCTTCTCCCTCAGTAAATAAGCCTTGTAAATGAAAAGGATCACATCTCAGAGAGACCCTAGAAGTTCAGATTTAAAGCTGAGAGGGACTAATGACATGAAGTGTCTTGCTCAGTGTTATACAGCCAACAAATAAAAGTCAGGATTTGAACCCAGGTGTGCTCTGGTTCCAAGACCAGAACATTTCCCCTTGGGCCGCCTTGTCTTTCAAAGGTCAGGAAAAAAAGAAGCCTTAAAATTTTCCCTTCTTCAATTCAGAGAAGCATAGGAAGACATGAAAGGATGCATGGTCTAGTGAAGTAACACAAGGACTGCAACAATGTAAATGGAAAGAAGCAAATAACAACAAAACTGAAAACAGCAATTGTAGCAACCAAGCTTGTCTCCAAAGAAAATGAACTTCCTTCCCTTATGCTCAGAGGTAGAGGACTATGGATATAAAGTATTATACAGCCTGTTAGGTTCAGCTAATACTTGGGTCCCTGGACTCCAACACAAAAAGCATGGAACAGTGCCTCCTGTGTCCCAGGAAAAGGGATCAACTTTAAAAATAAGCAGAAAAGCAAAAAGAGCCCTGACCATAGAAAGCTACTATGTAACAGGGAAGATCAAAACACAAACTCAGAAAAGGACAACACTGTCAAAATGTCTACATGCAAAGCCTCAAAGGGGAATGTGAATTGGTCTCAAGCTCAAAAAGTCCTCTTGGAAGAGCTCAAAATGGATTTTACAGTCAAGTAAGAGAGGTAGAAGAAAAATTGGGAAGTAGAATTTGAGTGATGCAAGAGAATCATGGAAAAAAAGAGTCAAATAGCTTGAAAAAAGAATCATAAAGACTGACTGAAGGAAACAACCCCTTAAAAATAAGAATTGGGGAGCAGCTAGGTGGTGCAGTGGATAGAACACCAGCCCTGAAGTCAGGAAGACCTGAGTTCAAATCTGGTCTCAGACACTTAACACTTCCTAGTTGTGTGACCTTGGCAAGTTACTTAACCCCAATTGCCTCAGCAAAAAAAAAAATAAATAAAATAAATAAAAATAAGAATTGGCCAAATGGGGAAAACATCCACTAAAGAAAATAGCTCCTTTAAAAGTACAATAGGCCAAATGAAAAAGGAAATACAAAATCTTACTGAAGAAAATAATTCCTTGAAAATTATAATTGAGGGGGCAGCTAGGTGGTGGAGTGGATAGAGCACCAGCCCTGAAGTCAGAAGGACCTGAGTTTAAATCTGGCCTCAGACACTTACCACCTCCTAGCTAGGCAAGTTGCTTAACCCCAATTGCCTCAGAAAAAAAAGAAAAGAAAAGAAAAAGAAAAAGAAAATTATAATTGAGCAAATGGAAACTAATGAGATCAAGAATCAGTCAAACAAAATCAAAAAAATGAAAAAAAAAATAGAAGAAAATGTAAACTGTCTCATTGGAAAAACAACCAACCTGGAAAATAGATCCAGGAGATATAATTTAAGAATTATTGAACTATCTGAAAGCCATGATTAAAATAAATAAATACACACACCCACACACAACTTTCATTTTATCTTTAAAACATACTCTCTTCTTTCCCTTGATGCTATCGGCCTGGTACAAACATTCATTACTTCCCTGCCATGGCTACTGCAGCTGCCTGCAGATTGGTCTGCCAACCTCAAGACTCCCACTCTCTGGTCCATTTTTCATCCTGCTGTCAAAGTGACCTTCCTAAAGCACACGTCTGACCACATCTTCCTCCTGTACAATAAACTCCAGTAATTCCCTATGACCTCCAGGATCAAGTAGAAAATCCTGTTTTATTTTTCAAGGCTTTCATAACCTGGACCCCCTCTGGGCTTCTCACATCTCACCCCTTTCCACGGACTCAATGACCCAATAACATGAACTTCCCTAGTGTGCCTCTCATAGGACACTCCTTCTCCAAACTTTGCACTTTCATTTGCCGTTCCCTATACCTGGAGCACTTTCCATCTCAGCTAAAATCCTACCAGCAGCAATAAACCTATCCTTGTCCCACTTAAGAAAATTATCCTTGGCATATAAATATATGCATATCTTCCATATAATATACCCATATACAATATGCTAAGTATGTGTACATACACATAGATCTAGATAGATATCCTGTTTGTCCTTGGCTGTTTAGATGTTGTCTTTTCCATTAACCTGGAAGAGACTAGAGAACTGGAACTGACTTTTGTGCCTCTCCTTGTATCCCCAGTTCTTAGCAGAGTGCCTGGCACATGGAGTAACTTAATAAATGCCTACTTACTTAACTGAGCTTTTAGTGGTAAGTGTCACTAATCATGTGACATGGAGCAATGCTCTTCTTTCTGTGTGTTATTTTTCACATATGTAAAATAGGACTATTTCCTACACGTGGGATTGTTAGGAAGTTACATCAAGTTGTGTCTATGAGAGCTGTTGGTCCTAGACCCAGCAGCATTTTCAAGATCTAAACCCATTTCTAGTAGTACAAGTGTTTGAAGGAACAAACCCACCACCTCCTGTACTGACTCTTTCTCAATCACCAATAAGCAGCTATTATTTGGCTGGGTTCTAAACTAGCCCATTCCCAGAAGGGAGACCTCATGTCTTCTGGAAGGTACTCCAGCATCCATTCTGCAGGCTCCATGTTGCTCTAACATGCTGTAGATTATTCTTTCCTTCCATCCAGCTT
>JAJPUD010029257.1:2338-14036 GCA_023553655.1 Myrmecobius fasciatus
TTAGGGTTACAATTAAAAAAACTAGAAAAAGAACAAATTAAAAAACCTCAATTAAATACCAAATTGGAAATTCTGAAAATAAAAGGTGAGATTAATAAAATTGAAAATAAGAAAACTATTGAATTAATAAATAAAACTGAGTTGGTTTTATGAAAAAACCAACAAAATAGATAAGCTTTTAGTTAATTTGATCAGAAAAAGGAAAGAGGAAAATCAAATTGTTAGTCTCAAAAATGATAAGGGAGAACTTTCCTCCAATGAAGAGGAAATTTGAGTAATAATGAGGAGTTAATTTGACCAACTTTATGCCAATAAATTTGATAATGTAAATGAAATGGAGGAATATCTACAAAAATATAGATTGCCCAGGTTAACAGAAGAGGAAATAAATTATTTAATTAGCCCCATTTTAGAAAAAGAAATAGAACAAGCTATTAATCAATTCCCTAAGAAAAAATCGCCAGGGCCAGATGGTTTTACATGTGAATTGTACCAAACATTCAAAGAACAATTAATTCCAATACTATACAAACTATTTGAAAAAATAGGGACAGAAGAGATACTACCAAATTCCTTCTATGATACAGATATGGTGCTGATAGCTAAACCAGGTAGGGTGAAAACAGAGAAAGAAAAGTATAGACCCATTTCCCTAATGAATATTGATGCAAAAATTTTAAATAAGATTTTAGCAACAAGATTACAGAAAGTTATCTCCAGGATAATACATCTCGACCAAGTAGGATTTATACCAGGAATGCAGGGCTGGTTCAATATCAGGAAAACTATCAGCATAATCAATTATGTTAATAACCAACCTAACAAAAACCATATGGTTATCTCCATAGATGCAGAAAAAGCATTTGATAAAATCCAACACCCATTCCTTTTAGAAACACTAGAGAGTATAGGAATAAATGGGCTTTTCCTTAAAATGATTAGTAACATCTACTTAAAACCATCAGCAAGCATCGTATGTAATGGAGACAAACTAGAACCATTCCCAGTAAGATCAGGAGTGAAACAAGGCTGCCCACTGTCACCATTACTATTTAATACTGTATTAGAAATGTTAGCTTTGGCAATAAGAGAAGAAAAGGAGATAAAAGGAATTAGAGTAGGTAATGAAGAAACCAAATTATCACTCTTTGCAGATGACATGATGGTATACTTAGAGAACCCTACAGACTCAACTAAAAAACTACTAGAAACAATTCACAACTTTAGTAAAGTTGCAGGATTCAAAATAAATCCACATAAATCATCAGCATTCTTATATATTACCAACAAAGTTCAGCAGCAAGAGATAGAAAAAGAAATTCCATTCAGAATAAGGGATGAGAGCATAAAATATTTGGGAATCTATCTGCCAAGAAAATGTCAGAAAGTATACGAACTAAACTACAAAACACTTTCCACACAAATAAAATCAGACCTAGTCAATTGGAAAAACATTAAGTGCTCATGGGTAGGCAGAGCAAACATAATAAAAATGACAATACTACCCAAACTAATTTACTTATTTAGCACTATACCAATCAAACTCCCAAGAAATTATTTTACAGATCTAGAAAAAATAGTAGCAAAGTTCATTTGGAAGAACAAAAGGTCAAGAATTTCAAGGGAATTAATGAAAAAAAGACAGATGAAGGTGGCCTTGCTGTACCAGATATAAAACTATATTATAAAGCAGCGGTCATCAAAACTATTTGGTACTGGCTGAGAAATAGAGCAGTCGATCAGTGGCATAGGATAGGATATCAGGACAAGCTAGATAATAATGTTAGCAATTTAGTGTTTGATAAACCCAAAGACCCTAGCTTTTGGGATAAGTACTCACTATTCGGCAAAAACTGCTGGGAAAATTGGAAACTAGTGTGGAAGAAATTAAGGCTGGACCCACACCTAACACCACACACCAAGATAAGATCTAAATGGGTTCATGATCTAGATATAAAGAGTGATATTATAACCAAATTAGAGGACCATAGGATAGTTTACCTCTCAGACCTGTGGAGATGGAATAAATTTATTCCCAAAGAAGATCTGGAACTCTTAATTGAACACCAGATAGATAATTTTAATTATGTTAAGTTAAAAAGTTTCTGTACAAACAAAACTAATGCAGACAAGATTAGGAGGGAAGCATCAAATTGGGAAATCATCTTTACATTTAAGGGTTCTGATAAAGGTCTCATCTCTAAGATATATAGAGAATTGCCTCATATTTATAAGAATTCAAGCCATTCTCCAATTGATAAATGGTGAAAGGATATGAACAGACAATTTTCAGATGATGAAATTAAAACTATTTGTAATCATATGAAAAGGTGCTCCAAATCACTATTGATCAGAGAAATGCAAATTAGGACAACTCTGAGGTACCACTACACACCTGTCAGATTGGCTAAAATGACAGGAAAAGATAACGATGAATGTTGGAGGGGATGTGGGAAGACTGGGACACTGATGCATTGTTGGTGGACCTGTGAACGGATCCAGCCATTCTGGAGAGCAATTTGGAGCTATGCTCAAAAAGTTATCAAACTATGCATACCCTTTGACCCAGCAGCATTTCTACTGGGCTTATATCCCAAAGAAACCATAAAGAAAGGAAAGGGCCCCACATGTGCACGAATGTTTGTGGCAGCCCTTTTTGTAGTGGCTAGAAACTGGAAACTGAAGGGATGCCCATCAATTGGAGAGTGGCTGAATAAATTATGGTATATGAATGTTATGGAATATTATTGCTCTGTAAGAAACGACCAGCAGGATAATTTCAGAGAGGCCTGGAGAGACTTGCATGAACTGATGCTCAGTGAAGTGAGCAGAACCAGGAGATCATTATTCACAGCAACAATACTATATGAGGATCAGTTCTAATGGACATGACTCTCTTCAACAATGAAATGAAACCAGTTCCAATTGTTCAGTGAAGAGAGCCATATACACCCAGAGAGAGGGATGTGAAATGTGGACCACAACATAACATTTTCATGTTCTCTATTGAGGTTTGCTTGCATTGTATTTCCTTTATCAGATTATTCTTTCTTGTAGATATGATTTCTCCTGTACAAAAAAATCATGTGTGGCAATAACTATACATATATTCGATTTCTTAAGTATTCTAACATAATTATCATGTAGTGGGTATCCTGCCATCTAGGGAAGAGGTGGGGAGTAGGGGGGAAAAATTTGTAACAGAAAGCTTTATAAGGGTTAATTTTGATGAATTAACCATACATATGTTTTGCAAATAAAAAGTATTAATAAATAAAAAAAAAGATTAATGGCAAAATTAGAAGGAAAGAAAAACCCTCCTTTATATAATACAGCCCAATTGCTTTTATTTTTTTCCACAGTATCTTCTGATAAAGTATTATAAAATGGACATACTTCATATGGCCAAGAATCTTTTACTTATAAAATCTGTGTCAATAGAGTTTAAAATGGCAAAAATCCAGGAGCTGTTCTTCCAAACATTTGCAGAAAATGAAACATTTAAGTCATTAAAAATGTTAAGGATGCTATATATTTCATTTATATTTGCATTATTATGAGCCCTTCAATATCTGTTTTTGCTTTAATAGAAATTAACTAGAAAAAATAGGCTTTGATGGAAGAAAAATATCATTTACAAGAATTTTAATTTTTTCTGTGCCTTAGTTTTATCACCTGTAAAACTGTCTGTCAGAGATCAGGGGTTTTTAAGGTTTGTTTATGTCATGAACACCTTTGATAAGATGGTGAGCCTATGGATGCTTCTCAAAATAAGGTTTTAAATAACTGAATAAAATGTTAAATTTCAGTTAGAGCTTTGTTGAACAAGAAAATCAATTTTCCCTCCCATCTAATTTCACAGATACCTTAATTTGGATTCTAGGTTGAGAACTGCCAACTCAGATGATCTTTAGCTTTTTGATGTCAAAAATATGGAAAGGAACAAAGGAACTCTTCAGTAATTTTTTTGCTGTATACTCTAATTCAGTGATGGCCACAAGGAGGGGCTGCAGAGAAATGAAACTATACTTCTTAGGCAAGTTCTTATTGTGTTTCCTCTTTGGCCACTTGGTGGCATACTTATCTCCATAAGCTTTTTTCAGCCCTAGTAGTTATGATACTTCATCCTGAAGATATATCTGTTCCCACTTATTGAAAGCATCATCAGTAGGAAAATGAAAATTTTCCCAGGTTTTTTTCCTTCTCTATTGGTCCATAATCATGATTTCCTCGATATTGGGAATGCCCAATAAGGTATAGTTTCTCATCCTGGAGAATTGCATGGGGGGCCAGAGTGGTTAAGAACTTGCTCAGGGTCATCTAATTATTATGTTTCAGTTTTAGGGCTTGAATTCAACAATTCCCGATTCTGTATCTACTATACCAGGGAATTCTCTCTGCTTCTCCCCACTTTCTTTATTTCTTTATTGTGCAAAATCCACACCACTAGAGGCCTTTATAAAATAATTTCAAAATTATTATTAAATTTGTTAGGAATTTGTGATTTGGGATAGGACCTAGTCCTGTGTTTTCATTGGCACAGAAAACTCTCTGTATGTGGATCTTCTTAACTAAATTCAAGTCAGCATCTTCTCTTCAACTATTAATTTTAGAGAATTGCTTTTGGTAATCAGAGGTTAAGGGATTTACCTAGTCATAGAGCCATTTAATCTTCCTAGTTTAAACTTTTTAACTTTTAAAATAAATTATTTTAGTTCTGAATTCTCTCCTTCCCAACCCATTGGGAAAGCATGAAATATGATACCCATTGTATGTTTGAAATAGGGAAAAAACATTTCTAAATTAGACAAATTGCAGGAAAAAAATAAGAAGAAGAAAGTGAAAAAATACTTCACTCTGCTATCAGAGTTCATTGGATCTCTCTCTGGAGATCTATAATGCCTCTTAATTTCTCTATCCATTACACCAATCTCCTCTTTTATGGATATTATTATTGGAGTTACCAATTTTTTTGTTTCTGCTTAATTTTTTTAAATGCTTGTTTTATACTTAATATTTTATTTCTTTTAATTGAAGAAACATTGTATAACTTGAAAATCAAGTGCTATAGAGGTGAATTTGTATTCCCTTAGAAAAGGAAGGAATTCATCTCAATATTATGAAATGAGCAATATTTTAGGGAATTTATTAATTTGTTCAGATACTGATTTATTCCACCAATTATAGGTGAACTGGTGAACTGTTTTCAGGCTGATTCAAAGGTAAAGTAGAAGATGAGTAAATGCCAGAGGCACAATTCAAACTTAGGTCTGACATTTACTAGTATGTAACCCTGGAGAAAACAAGTAGCTTTTCTGATAATAAGCTTCCTCAACTTAGAAATTGGGATTATAACCAGTTTAACTTTCATAGGATAGTTAAACTATCATAGTCTTGTCAGGAGAACTAGATGAAGTAATATTTGATAGAAATTGTTTAGTCAATCTTAAAATACTAGTAATTACTATATTGGTCTGGTTTTCTCCATGGAGCCATAAATAGTCAGACACAACTGAATAAATACCAAAAATTTCATGTATATACACCCATACACACATAAATACATACACAAGGTCAGAGGTGGATCTTCCTAGTTCAAACTTTTTAACTTTTTTTAATAGCTTTTTATTTTCAGAATATATGCAAAAGTAGTTTTGATCTTTCACCCTTGCAAAAACTTTCAAATTTATTTTCCCTCCCCACCCTCCCCTAAACTTTTTAAGTTTTAAAATAAATTATTTTTAGTTCTGAATTCTCTCCTTCAATCCATATCCTTCCCAACCCAGTGAGAAAGCAAGAAATATGATACCCATTATATGTCTGAAGTAGGGAAAATGCATTTACAAATTAGACAAATTGCAGGAAAAAAAAAAGGAAGAAAAAGAAAGTGAAAAAAAAGCATGTTTCATTCTACTCTCAGAGAGAGAGAAATCCATTATGTATGATAGCTTTAAACATACTTTAGTTTATCTGATTTTTAAAAATTATGTCCATAATTGTAGCCTTATTTGAAATCAACATTAGTATAAAATGTTTTCAGGATTTTCTTTACATGTAGTGTTGTCAAATGCATGGTTCAAATAGGGTATTTCAGGATGGGTTCAGCATCTGTGGGAAATTGGCATTATGAATTTTGAGGTTTAGGTTTCCTTCCCCTTTCTTTTCCCATTCAAGAAATGCAATATACATCCCAGAATCCAAAATTCAGTCATTTTTTAAAAATTCTTTTTAAAAACTTACTTTTATCAAAAGGAAATAAAAGAACAAAAATAGGAAAGGGTAATATTGCCATGCTGGGAAATTGCTTCCATACTGCCCTGCAGAAAATGATCAAGCTGTATCCTTTAATAGTCCTTCCATAAGCTTAATCTAAGAAATAGTCTCATTTATCATTTTAACAGAAATGTTGTTTTAAAAACATGGTATTATCCTCTAGATGCATCCCAAAATACTTCAATCTATATGCAATCTGCTTTCTTCTTTAACATTTATTCTCAAAAGCAGAAAAAAAAAGATTTTTTTTTTTTGTAAATTTTGTGTGATCAAGCAGATATGTGACATTTTTAATCATAGCTTCTATGTAATGTCACTAGAACAATGGTGCTACCTAGGCTCATGGATTGGATTATAATTTGCCTTTGGAGGCAAAAAAAAAAATCTTCAGATTGAAAAAATGTGGAAAGAAGGTGGTTTATAGGGTTTTGTTTAGTATTCAGAGCAGGAGCTAGATGAAAGGAATGTAGTATTCCAGATGGCAGGTTTGATCCTACATCTGACCCATCATTTCCCAGAACTTGCTTCTTTTCTGCTGCTTTTTGAGTTAGCCCATGCTGAGCTCACACTGAATCATGGTCTGGTTACCTTTGAACTCCAGCTTCCGGGCCCTTTTGGCAAACTTTCACTTGGTGATTCAGTAATTGTAATAGGAGCACAGTCAGTTAATCTTCCTCTTGGAGAAGACATTGAAACCAAAGCTCACTCTGGGGGAGTTTCATAATACATTTCTTAGCTCTAGGGGGAGGGGAGTAAGTGGAGGAAAGGCCATCTTTTTTTATTTAACTCAGTGCAATTCAATATGCATTTGTAGAGCAGCCATGAGTGACATGATAGGGTCTCCATGATGCCAAAAGAAACATAAAGTACATTGTCCCCACTACTTACAAATCATTAATTTGGCCCTTCTGTGATCTCTATACAAGCACAAGTTGTTTTTGTTTTAGAGGTGAGGGAATTCCCTCTACTACTGTAGATCAACTCATGTTTTGCCACCTATAATACTATTTCTTGGGGAATTGAGAAGTAAAATGACTTGCCTAAGTTCACACAGCCAATATGAGTGAGAAGCAAGGCTTGAACCCAGATCTTCTTAAATCAGGACACCAACTCTTTATCCATGATTTTCTGCTGCCCTTTATAATTTGTTATAAAAATCTAAATGATATAAGGGATAATGTGATATAATAAAAAGAATATTGGACTTAATCTGAAGAGATCTTGTTTTGTGCAAATTCTGGCACACATTGGTGGGGCAAGAAAATTTAGATTTTCATATTTCTAAAGAGCACTATTTTTATAATTCTGTCTTAGTCACTGTCTCTGTGTTCCCAGGCAAATCACCAGACATCTCTATGTCTCAATTTCCTCATGTATAAAATAAATAGGTGGAATTAATAACCTCTAAGATTCCTTTCAGGTTTAAATTTGTAAACCTTTGCTTCTTTTAGGACTTATCTTTGAGAAAGGGGGCATGTAAACATAGTAATACCATATATAAAAGGTAAAAATTAAAGTGACTTGATGTGAGGGAAGTAAGTGGGTAGGGTCACACCAACATTTAAAAGGATAAGGAAAAGTTTTCATATTAAAGGAAGAATCTGAGCTGAGCTTTGATCATTGGTAGGAGTTCTCACAAGTGGAGGTTAGGAAAGGAATATATGTCAGGTATGGAATGTGGTCTATGCAAATACATAGAGAGAGAAGATGGTATGTTGTATATGGGGGTAGTTAGGTGGCTCATTGAATAGACTAACTGCCCTTAGAGTCAGGAAGATTTCTCTTCATGAGTTCAAATCTAGTCTCAGAAACCTAAGTTATGTGATCTGAAGCAAGTCATTTAACAATGTTTTCCTCAGTTTCCTCATCAGTAAAATGAGCTGGAGAAGAAAATAGCTCACTACTGGGAGGTGGAGCCAAGATGGCGAACTGCAGACATCATTCTCTGTGAGCTCCTCAGATCTTCCCTCAGACCCAGAACAAATTAAGCCTCTGAACTGGTTCTGGAGTGGGGCTCCCTCAAACACTTGGAGTACAACAGACTTCTATCAAAAATTTACTTTGGAAGAACTCTGGAGCAGGTCAGTTTCAGATGGGCAGGGGATCCAGCCACTTGCCATGCTCAGGTGGCAGCGTGCTGCCGGGGCAGGAGACCAGGGCTGGGACAGAGCAGCGGATTTTAGGCACCCAGGAAGCCCCTGGGAGATGCCTGGGCCACTTTGCTCTGCTTGTGGGCAGGTGCTTTGGCAGATCTGCCTTTGGTAAAGGGTGGATTAAGAGCAGCTGAAAGCGTGGTCCTAGTGCGGATCTACTCCAACCAGCCCCGGACTGGAAGTCAACTCTGTGACCTGCCCTAGGGCAAATTGAAATGGCTACTGGTCCTGTGCTTGTTTCAGACCTCAGCTCAAAAACATTAGCAAGAAGCAGAAGAGAGCAATCACCACAGACAGCTTTTACGGAGAGAAAGAAGGGCAGACCCCAGATTCTGAGGTCTGGGAAAGGGAAAGCAACCCCAGAGGAAGCCACAAAGGTGGACATAAGCTGGTCCCCTTTTCACAAGGCTTACCTGGAAGATTGCATAAAGAATCTCAAAAGAGAGCTAGAAGAAAAATGGGGAAATGAATTGAGGTCAGTGCAAGAAGGATATAATGCCCTGCAAAAGAGATATGAAAAACTGGAAAACAAAATTGGTGAAATGGAAAAAAATCACTGGAAAATAAAAATGGTGAATTGGAAAAAGATAACAATTCACTGAAAAATAAAAATGGTGAATTGGAAAAAGATAACAATTCACTGAAAAACAAAACTGTTGAATTGGAAAAAGTCACCAACTCACTGAAAAATAAAATTGGCAAAATGGAAAAAGAATGCAATGAACCAAAAAATTCAATTGGCCTGTTACAAAAGGAGCTAAAAAAGGTAACTGAAGGAAATAATACATTAAAAATTAAAATTGAACAAATAGAAGGGAATGACTCAATAAGACTTCAAGAATCAGTCAAACAAAAATTTAAAAAAATGAAAAAATGGAAGAAAATATGAAATATCTCCTAGGAAAAACAACTGACTTGGAAAACAGATCTAGGAGAGACAAGCTAAGGATGATTGGACTTCCTGAAAGCCACGATGAAAAAAAGAACCTAGATGCTATCTTTCAGGAAATCATGAAAGAAAACTGCCCTGATGGTTGAGAAGCAGAAGGCAAAATTGGCATTGAAAGAATTCACCTATCACCTCCTGAAAGAGACCCCAAAATTAAATCCCCAAGGAATATTATGGCCAAATTTCAGGACTATCACACCAAGGAAATGATATTGCAAGCAGCTAGAAAGAAACAATTCAAATACCAAGGAACTGTAATTAGAATCACCCAAGATCTGTCATCTTCCACATTAAAGGATCAAAGGGCCTGGAATCAGATATTCCAAAAGGCAAAAGAACTTGGATTACAGCCAAGAATAAGTTATCCAGCTAGAATGAGCATTATCTTCCAGGGAAGAAGATGGTCATTCAATGATACAGGAGAATTTCACCGATTTCTAATGAAAAGGCCAGATCTGAACAAAAAATTTGACTTCCAAACAGAGAACTCAAGAGAATCATAAAAAGTTAAAAAGGAAAGAACTCTTGAGAACTATATTTCTACTATGGGTATCCTTAAAGAATAGGGGTATAACTTAATTTTACTTTGATAATAATGGGAAAGAAATTAGAGGTAGAAGGAATGAAAAAAAGGGAGGAAAGGAGGTAAAATAAAGTAAAAAAAAGGAGGTAAAATAAGACAAAATCTGATGAAGAGACATAGAAAATCTAATATAATTAAGGGAAAAAAGGGAGGGAGATGAGCATTGTGTAAATCTTACTGTCATTAGATGGGGTGCTAAAAGAGTATATCAGACACATTTGGCTTCAAAGAAAAACATGGCCTTCCTTATAGAGAAGTAAGAGGGAAAGGAGGAAAAGAAAGGGATAGACTAATAGAAGGATTAGGGGAAAGGTGTAAAAAAGAGGGAGGGGGTTGTAAAGGGGGGAGGACTGTTAGAGGGAGGTGGTCATCAAAAACAAAATACTGTGGAGGGGGGAAGGGAGAAAGGAGAAAGGAGAAAGGAAAGAGAAAAACATAACTTTGGGTAAATAAGATGGCAGGAAATACAGAAATAGTTATTTTAACTGTGAATGTGAATAGGATAAACTCTCCCATAAAACGGAAGCGGATAGCAGACTGGATTAAAAGCCAGAATCCTACAATATGTTATTTACAAGAAACACATCTAAAACATAGAGATACATACAGAGTGAAGGTAAAGGGCTGGAGCAGAATTTTTTATGCTTCAGGTGAACAAAAAAAAAAGCAGGGGTAGCAATCCTTATCTCAGATCAAGTAAAAGCAAAAATAGATCTAATTAAAAGAGATAAGGAAGGAAACTATATTTTACTAAAGGGTACCATAGATAATGAAGCGGTATCAATACTAAACATATATGCACCAAGTAGTATAGCATCCAAATTCCTAGAGGAGAAACTAACAGAGATGCAAAGAGAAATAGACAATAATACTATACTAGTGGGGGATCTCAACCTTGCTCTCTCAGAATTAGATTAATCAAATCACAAAATAAATAATAAAGAAGTTATGGAGGTTAACAAAAGGCTAGAAAAGTTAGTTATGATAGATCTCTGGAGGAAACTGAATTCTATTGGGCTTTTATCCTAAAGAAATCATAAAGGAAGGAAAGAGCCCCACATGTGCAAGAATGTTTGTGGCAGCCCTTTTTGTAGTGGCTTGAAACTGGAAACTGAATGGATGCCCATTAATTGGAGAATGGCTGAGTAAATTATGGTATATGAATGTTATGGAATATTATTGTTCTGTGAGAAACGACCAGCAGGATGATTTCAGAGAGGCCTGGAGAGACTTGCATGAAGTGATGCTGAGTGAAATGAGCAGAACCAGGAGATCATTGTACACGGCAACAACAATACTATATGATGATCAATTCTGATGGACATGGCTCTCTTCAACAATGAAATGTTTCAAACCAGTTCCAATTGTTCAGTGAAGAAAGCCATATACACCCAGAGAGAAGGATATGAAATGTGGACCACAACATAACAGTTTCATGCTCTCTATCGGTTTACTTGCATTGTGTTTCCTTTCTCTGATTTTTCTTTCTTGCACAACAATGATAAGTGTGGAAATATGTATACATATATTCGATTTGTCAAGTATTTTAACATAATTAACATGTAGTGGATATCCTGCCATCTAGGAGAGGGGTGGGGAGTAGGTGGAAAAATTTGTAACAGAAAGCTTTGTAAGGGTTAATGTTTTTTTTTTAAATTTTTATTTTATTTGCATAACATATGTGTGGGTAATTCTTCAACAATAACCCTTACATAGCTTTCCGTTACAAATTTTTCCCCC
>JAJPUD010029259.1:0-14035 GCA_023553655.1 Myrmecobius fasciatus
GGTGGCTAAAATGACAGGAAAAGATAACGATGAATGTTGGAGGGGATGTGGGAAAACTGGGACATTGATACATTGTTGGTGGAAATGTGAATGGATCCCACCATTCTGGAGAGCAATTTGGAACTATGCTCAAAAAATTATCAAACTGTGAATACATGCCCTTTGACCCAGCGGCATTTCTATTGGGCCTATATCTGAAAGAGATCTTAAAGAAAGGAAAGGGCCCCACATGTGCAAGAATGTTTGTGGCAGCCCTTTTTGTATTGGCTAGAAACTGGAAACTCAGTGGATGCCCATCATTTGGAGAGTGGCTGAATAAATTATGGTATATGAATATTATGGAATATTATTGTTCTGTAAGAAACGACCAGCAGGATGATTTCAGAAAGGCCTGGAGAGACTTGCATGAACTGATGCTGAGTGAAGTCAGCAGAACCAGGAGATCATTATACACGGCAACAACAAGACTATATGACAATCAGTTCTGATGGACATGGCTCCTTCAACAATGAGATGATTCAAACCAGTCTCAATTGTTTAATGAAAGCCATATACACCCAGAAAGAAGCCTGTGGGATCTGAGTGTCGACCATAATATAGCATTTTCACGCTTTCTGTTGATATTTGCTGTTGATGTTTTGTTTTCTTTCTCAGTTGTTTTCCCTTCTTGATCCAATTTTTCTTGTGCAGCAAGATGACTATAACTATGTATGCATATATTGGATTTAACATATTTTAATATATTTAACATGTATTGCATTACTTGCCATCTAAAGGAGGGGGTTGGGGAAAGGAGGGGATAATTTGAAACAGAAGACTTTGCAAGGGTCAATGTTTAACAATTACCCATGTATATGTTTTATAAATAAAAAGCTTTAATTAAAATTTTCTTAAATTTTACATTTAATTATAATTAAATACAATTTACAATTAATTACAAATTAAATACAATGTCAAATTATAGTGGTGAAAATAGACATCCTTGTTTCACCCCAATATTATTGGGAAAAGCTTCTAAGATATTCCCATTACAGGTAATTCTTACTCTTGATTTTAGCAAGATGCTATTCATCATTTTAAGAAAAGCTCCATTTATCCCTACTCTTTTTAGTGTTTTTAAAAGGAATGAGTGCTGTATTTTTCAAAAGTGTTTTTTCATCTATTGATATAATTACATAATTTTTGTTGTTTTTATTATTGATATGGTCAATTATGTGTATAGTTGTGCTAATATTGAACCAGTCCTGCATTCCTGATATAAGTTCTAACAGGCCATATAGTGTATAATCTCTTTGAAATATTGCTATAATCTATTTGTTAGCATTATACTTAAAGTATTTGAATCAACATTAATTAGAAAAATTGATTTATATTTTTCTTTCTGTTTTTTATTCACCCTAGGTTTAAGTATCATGATTTTATTTGTATCATAAAAGGAAATTGATATGCCTCCTTTTTTTTCAACTAATTTATATAGTTTTTGAATGGATTCTTTACATATTTAGTAAATTCACTTATAGATCTATCTGATCTTCAGAATGTTTTTATTAGTGACCTCATTTATCTTCTTCAGTTTCTTTGTTTAAAATTGTTTCAAGGTATTTTATTTCTTCTTTCTTTTAAAATGGTCTTTCAAAGTATCTTATTTCATCTTATGTTAATCTGGATAATTTATATGTTTATAAATATTATGCATTTTGCATATATTGTTAGTTTTTTGGCAAATAATTGAGCAAAATACATAGCTTAGCCATAAACAATGATGCCACAATAAAATTAGAGTAACATTTTCTTTCAAGAGTTCTTTGTGTTTTCTTAGATTACTGTATTACTGAGTAGAGCTGTCATTTATAATTGATCATCACACAGTACTGCAAATATTGTATACAATGTTTTCCTATTTCAGCTCTTTTCATTTTGCATCTACTTATTCAAGTCTTTCCAGGTTTGTTTGCTTTTTTCTCTGAAATTTGTTTATCATATTTTATTGCACAATAATATTCCATGTCATTCATATCCCTTGTTCTTGTCCAACCATTCCCCAATTCTTGCATATCCCTTCAAATTCTAATATTTTTTTCCACCATGAAAAGGGCTGCTATAAATACTTTTGAACAAATAGATCTTTTTCCTTTTTTATGATATCTCTTTGGATACAGATCTAATAGTCATAATTCTGATTCAAACGGTATACACAATTTGGTTGCCCTTTGGGCATAGCTCCAAATTGCTCTCCAGAAAGGTTGGATCAGTTTACCACTCCACAAATAGTGCATTAGTGTCCCAATTTTACCACATTCTCTCCAACATTTGTCAGCATACCCCCTTTTTTATCATATTGGCCAATCTAATAGGCATAAAATGGAATCTCAGAGTTCTTCTAATTTGCATTTCTCTAAACAAAAATGATTTGGAGCCACTTTTCTATATTTAGCTTTGATATCTTCATGTTAAAACTTCATGTTCATGTCCTTTGACTATCAATTGGGAAATGGCTTGTATTCTTATAAATTTGACTCAATTCTCTAAATATTTAAGAAATGAGATCTTTGTCAGAGACACTATCTGTAAAAATTGTTTTCCAGATTTCTGCTTTCCTTCTAATCTTGTTTGAATTTCTTTTGTTTCTACAAAAGCCTTTTAAATTTAATATAATAAAAATTATCTATTTTATATTTTGTAATTCTATATTTTCTCTGGTCATGAATTCTTTTCTTCCTTAGATGTGACAGGTAAACTATTCCTTATTCTTCCAATCTATTTATGTTGTCACACTTTATGTTTAAACTATGCACTCATTTCAAACTTATCTTGCTATACAGAATGGATTGTTGGTCTATAGCTAATTTGTGTTTTATTGCTTTTCAGTTTTCCCAGAAGTTGATTCTTTAAGGTTTTTTAAGAGTGATAGTTTTGTTTCATCATTGTCTTTTCAAATTCCTTCCATTCATATTTCTTCTCTTATTGCTATAGATAGGATTTCTGGTATAATGTTAAATAATAGTGATTAGCTAAAACACCAAGTAAAGAAAAAGAAATCAAAGGAATTAGAACAGGCAATGAGGAAACAAACTATCACTATTTGAAGATATCGTGATATATTTAGAGAATCTTGGGGAATCAGCTAAAAAAAATTACTTGAAATAAGTAACAAATTTAGCAAATTTGCACCACAGAAGAGAAACCCACACAAACTGCCTACATTTCTTTATATAATTAACAAAGACCAATAACAAAAGATAGAAAGAAAAATCCCATTTGAAATAATTGTACCAATAAAAATAAAATACTAGAGTCTGTCTGCCAAGACAAACCCAGATCATACTTGTATCATAGAAAGAAGTTGGTATGCCCCCTTCTTTTCTGCAAAATAATTTATATAATTTTGGAATGGATTCTTTACATATTTAGTAAAATTCACTTATACATCTATCTGATTTTGATAATTTTTTTCTTATTGAGCTCATTTATGTCTTCTTCAATTTATTTGTTTAAAATGGTATTGCAAAGTATTTTATTTCCTCTTCTGTTAATATGGATAATTTATATATTTGTAAATGTTTCTGCATTTTACATATATTATCAGGTTTTTTGGCATATAATTGAACAAAACGTGTACAGGGTTTTAGCCATAAAGTGTGATGTCATAAGTAAATTAGAGAAGAATTTTCTTTAAAGAGTTCTTTGTGTTTGTCTTCGAATACTGTGTTGCTGAGATGAGCTGAGTTATTCATCATTGTTCATCACACAGTACTACAAACTAGATGGATGTTTCTAAAAACCCACAAAATTTAATTGAGATAATGCATTTGTCATCCATGTCTGTTGATTCTATTTTTAGATCTTAGCTATATCATAAATTCGATCCAAAAGTGAACTATTTTTGGTCAGACTTTCACTAATTTCATTGTGTGTATCTGATAGGTACCTTTAATATTGGTCAATAAAGTAAAATATTCTTGATGAAAAAGATTTTCTCTTGGTTTTTGATCAATATCTCATATACTCTATTGATGTATATCAATCCTTTTCCTCCTTTTAGTGAGGAAGTTTTCTTTTCTTTCTTTTTGGTAGCTATCTTAGGGTGATGGATCTCATGTTTAATTAATAGTACATGAGTTTTTGTTCAGGTACTTTCCAATTATGTCATAGATCATTTTATAGCTCTGAAAGTATACTTTAAAGTGCTTTAATTGTGTATGTGCTAATTGCTTTAAATATTCTTTCTCTTCAACTTTGATTTTAAAATGCCAATGTCTTTTAATAAATTCAGACACATTTTTTCCTTCATATCTTTACATTTGATATTTCTTGCCTCAAGAGGAGAAAGGTATGTAAATTGTCTTCATCTATTAGTTCAAAGTGATAGACAAATAAAAATTAAATTATTCACTCACTGTCTTCTTTAGATACAAAAATTAATAAAGTTACACTACATTTTGATGTAATCGAAGAATAATTCCAAGAGATGAAGAAGCTTGTTAATGGGATTTTCCCTTAATGGGTTTGTGCTTTTTTTAAAAAATTAATCCCTGTGTATCTATTAATCTTTGTCCACTTTCACTCCTGAACCTCCATAACACACACCAAAGGGAAGAATCCTTGCCATAAAAATAGCTTCTGATTAAACAAAATGGTACAATAAAACAGAATGCCGTGACTCACACAGTGCTTTCCATATAGCAAGTGTTTAATGAATATTTATTAAATTGGGCTGAGTCATAAGAAATGGGATCTAAACCTCATTATGCCACTAACTACATATATAGCTTTGGCTATATAAAATAGACATTTTGCCTCTCTAAATTTTGGTTTCCTCACTTATCAAATGAAAGAGTTGCTGTAGATCAATGACTCACAAAGTCTCATGCAGGAACTACTGAAGGTCTCCAAGGACCTTTCAGGGGATTCACAAGTTCACAATTCTTATCATCATCATCATCATCACTATAATCATTATCTGTGATGTTTTCATTTCTACTATGAAAATAGTAATAGAAATGACTCATATAAAATAAAGCTCTTTGAGAGGGTTCTCAACAATTTTAATAATATGAAGGAGTCTTAAGATGAAAATAAAAAGTGTGGGAACCACTGCTCAACATAATTTCTAAAGTAAGTTGAAGGTCTACATTTCAAATTGATAGCTGGCATGTTACAATGATTTCTTCCTTCTTCACAACCTTCATCATTCTGTTCTCAAATATGGCCATATTGCTACACAGCTTTAGCTGCATCACTACAATATAAAACAAACAGTCTGTAGGAAATATTTATTTATTTTCAGCAAAGAAAGCTCCTGTCTGGTATGTGGAAATGACATTTTACTAATCTTGCCCCACCTTAGCTGAAACACTCCACTGAATATTTTCTCACACCAAGAACAACAAAGCAAGAAAAGCATCTGCTAGCTCTTTCTAGCAACTCATGATTTGTTTTTAAATTTCTCCATCACCAGGAAAACAATTAAAAGTTCTTTTTTTAAAAATGCAAGAAATCAGAGTCTTTATTTAATCTTCTGCCTTCAAATGTTTCTTGGAAAGCTTAATTAAATGGTAATTCATCTGTGTATTCTGCTCTGTCTTCTAAAGGCCGATAATGCTAGAATTCTAATTAAAAAAATGCAATTTTTAGTTTCTCTTTTGCTGGTTAAAAGAGAAAAAAGTATTCAGTACATCTGTCAAAACCACTACTAGTTATTCAAAGTTAGATTTGATTTGTTAAAATTCTGTCAGTCAATAAGCATTTATAGAAAAAACAGGTTAAGTGTTGGGAATATAAAGAGTCTATATTTGTTCCTTTGTTGCCTTATGAATAATATAACTGGAACATTAATATAATGTAATACTTGAACATGAAATAATAAAGTCTTTAGTTGGCAAAATACCAGACCTTTACAAATAGAGTCCTCAAATTGTATGAGATTTTTATTCATTATAAGTTTTCATGTTAAGGTGATATAGCCCAATTTCTCTAGCTCATTTATGGTTTAGAGATGATGGCCTTTGAAATCCCTTCCAATCTCAGGATTAAACAATTCTATGAGTACCATGATTACTTGTGTCTATAATATTGGTTGATGCATATAGAAGTTCAGTAACCCTGTTCCATTTTAGTTTAGACTAAGCTGGGTCACTAGCATGCCATCATCAGATTGATATAAATCTCTTTATGGAAATAAGTTTTCTTTAAAGTTTAGAAGGATCTGTAGTTAGAACTGTAGCTGGGTTAAATTGTAAATAAGCTGTAGGTTATTTAATTGTTATGTTTACTAAGAGTCATGATGTTTTGGTATCTCTGTTAGGTCCTATTATCCAATTAGAGACAAAGAGCTGTAGAACCAAAAGGTACCTTAAGATATAAACTAACCCATAACTTTAGGCTAGTGAATTTTTGAGCCAAATACTCAGAAAAATATAAACAAATATACAGTCCTATCTTTCAAGAATTAACAAAGTAAAACAGACAAGACTATACAGGACACATATTGTAATGGCTGATATTTTGTATTAAGATGGAATGCATAAAAGTATACACCATAGATTACTTCTAATAAATATTACATTATAAACATACTTGGCCATGTAATGAATTCCCATTGCTTTGTGTTCATTTATCTCTGAATGGGGAAGAGAGGAATAAGTGGCCACATGTCTTTTTTTTTCTTTTGATTTCAACCAAGGAGAGCTTTGCTCTTGGAGAACTTTCTTTCAGATAGGTCACTTCCCAAGGGGACAGGTGAATTTAGAGAAATAAGGAGGGTTAACCAACTCTTTCATTCAGGATCCTGGATTATCTCCCCTGGGATCAGAGGGGAGATGGTATTAAGGTGGTTTGACTTGCATGGCATACACTGCCTCCTCTCGCTCCCATAGGTGCCATACCATTTTACCTAGGTTGACTTGTCTGTCTTGTGTGTGGCAGGTAGTTGACAGTTCATGGGTGTGACTTTTATCTTCTCCACAGGAACAGAATCTCTGAAAAACGGCAAAGAAGGCTGATCAAGAAGTAAGAATGATCATATGAGGAATGCTGCCAGGACTTCTGTGCCAGTCTGTCTACTGTTAGCATTAGTTAGCAGTTGTTCCTTGGGTGGATAAGGAAATAGCTCCAATATGATTTATCCACTCAGTGATGGATGGGGTGTGGGACAATAGAGTGGAAGAAAACCTGGTAGCTTGGGGGTATTGCTATGCCAAAATTCTTGGGTTCTATGTCCTGAGATGTAGTATTAGGGTCTGATGGAAGATGATATTCAAGGATAGAAACAAATCTGGTGATTGGGAGGCAGGGCTTGCTGTTCCTAAGGCTCTTGGGTATGGTGTCCTGGATTGTATCACTTGGGTTTTAGGGGAGATGGAGGCTGGCACATGGTGCCTCTCATGCCTTCCTCGGAGTGCCCTACTGCTTCAGCTACAGTAGTCTAGCTACACTGAAAAGACTAGAAGATCATTAATATTGTAAACATGGATAACTAAGGGTGGTAATGTCCTTGAAAATAATAGGGACCTTCAGAAGAGGGAAACATTGAAGAAAAATGAGTTTGGTTTATTCATGTTGGGTTTGAAATACCTCTGAGCTAATCAGTTCTAGTGGATAGATCACTGATCCTGGAGTCAGGAAAATTCAAATCTCATCTCAGACACTGTGAAATTGGGCAAGTCACTAAATCCTACTTGCCTCAGTTTCCTCATCAGTAAAATGAACAGGAGTGGGAAATAGCAGATCACTCCAGCATCTCTGCCAAGAAAATTCAAAAAAAAGTAATATATTGCTGAAACAATTAAACAACACAAATGTTAGAAAGCATATGGGTGATGTGGGAATTAGCTTAGGAGAGAGAACAAATATAGTTATAAAAGACTTGGGAATCATCTACATAGAAATAATGATTTTAAAATGATAGTTGATGAGATCATTAAATGATGCAGTGTAGAAAGAAAATAGAAAAGGCCAAGGGAAAAACTAAGGGGAAAAACTATACTCACATATACGTAGTATTATGTCAATGAAAACCAGCAAAAGATATTTAAAGGTCCAAATGAAATAGGAGAACACCATAATAGTATCAGTAAGGGGAAAAAATCACATTTGTAGATTCTGATTTTCTAGGGAAAGAATAAAGGTAAGAATCCTTAGTCCTAAATTTGTCCTTTCTTTCCCCAGACCTTTCTTCATAATTATTGCTATTTAAGACACTTGCCACAATGGATGAGTTCTGGACTTGGAGTCAGGAAAATCTAATTCCACTTATTAATTGTGTGATTTTGGGCAAGCCATTTAACGTTTCTCAGGCCCCTCGGTATTATAGGAGCCACCTGCTAGTGGCTTCTGGGGATCTATTTCTGACCATCAGAATAGATCCTTTCATGTGAGAAGATGATAAGTTTTATTCTCTGACCTCTCCTCTTCCTTCTTGCTTCCTATTTATTTCATTCCCAATTCACAAGCAACAGTAAAGACTGATTTGCAATTCCTTCAAGTGTTATGATTCATAGCTGTGGGGGCTTTCAGAGAACTGCCCCACTCCTTAATGGTACAGTCCCTTTAACTCTTTACAGGCTTTTTGCACATAGATGTGGTCCTCAACACCTCAAGGGGGCACCTTCCTAATAAGGACTGTGAAGATAAAAAATTAGGTAACATCTGTAGTGCTTTGTAAACCTTAAAACATTATACGAATGCTAGCTATTATTATTGCTATCTTTAGAAAGAACAGGGAAAAACATCTTTTCACAGCTCTCATATGCATATATTTTATTTTCCTTTTATTCATGCTTTTGCTCTATCCGCCCGCCTCCCTTGTTTTTAGGGAAGTCTCTTATTTATCTTTGTATTTACATTTTTCTTTAGCTCAGTTCTTTGTACATAGTAATCACTTATTTTTTAAATGAATTTTAATGAATAGAGGAAAGGTTTTTCCCTTCCTTCCTCTTCTCCATCTAATCAATTGTAAAAACCAAACTCCATACATTTCTTGCTTCAAACTCATTTTTTCCACTTATGAAATTTTACTCATATTATGGTTCTCATCAGTTCTTATTTATTCTGTGAGAAATCTTCCTCTTCCCCAGCCCAATTTCAAACATTTCCTAAATTGAAAAAAATTAAAGCATGTATAAAATCTTGTATGAACAGATGAAGAATGACATGAACAGAATCAGAGGAATGTACAGCATAACATAGGAGGCATCTAGATGGCTTGGAGTCAGAAAAAAACTAAGTCCAAATCCAGCTTCAGACACTTGCTAGTTGTGTGATCTTAGGCAAATCATTTAGCCTTTGTTTACCTTAATCCACTGAAGAAATAAACAGCAAACCACTCCAGTATCTTTGCCAGGAAAACCTCATAATTAGTATGGTCCATGGGAATATGAAAACTTGGTCACACCTGAATGATTGAAAAACAACAAATAGTATAACATAAATTTTATACAAATAAACACTTTTTGAAGATTCGTAAGAATTGATAAACAATTACATAGAACCAAGAAAACAATGTACATAATGACATTATAAAAACAAACACTTCAAACAACTTCAAACATTCGTAATTCAAAAACAACTTCAAAATACAAAGATTTCCAATCACTTCAATGACATCTGTGATTCTAGAGAATTGATGATGAGGCCTACTATCCATTTCATTGGATAACAACTGACTTAAAAAATAGAATTGATGAAATGGAAAAAAAATCCAATGACAAAACAAATTATTTAAAAGTTCAATTGACCAAAATGCAAAAGGAGATAAAAAGTCAACTGAAGAAAATAATTCACTAAAAATTATAATTGAACATATGGAAATGAATGACTCAATGAGACAAAGAATCAGTCAAATAAAACCTAAAAACTGAAAAAAAATAGAAGAAAGTGCAAAATAGTTCATCAGAAAAAGAATGATCTGGAAAATGGATCTAAGAGAAACAATCTAAGAAGTATTAGACTATCTGAAAACCATGATGGAAAAAAAAGAGTACAAAACATCTTTCAAGAAATCATCAAGGAAAACCACCTTGATGTCCTAGAACCCAGATGGTAAAATAGCCATTGAAAGAATCCATCAGTCACCTCCTCAAAAAGACCCCAAAATGAAAACTCTAGGGATATTGTAAGTAAATTCCAGAATTATCAGATCAAGGAGAAAATACTGCAAGCAGCTAGAAAGAAACAATTCAAATATTGAGGAGCCAGAATTAGGATTACTCAGGAACAAGCAGTTTCCACTTTAAAAGATTGAAGGCCCTGAAATATGGTATTCTGAAGGGCAAAAGAGCTTGGACTGCAGCCAAGAATCAACTATACAGCAAAACCAAGCATTATCTTTCAGGGGAAAGATGGATATTCAATGAAAGAAGGAATTTTCAATTAGTTTTGCTGAAAAGACCAGAGCTGAACAGAACATTTCATCTTAAAATACTCAAGAAAATCTTTAAAAGGTTAAAAGGGAAGAAAAAAGACTATGTTTTTTAAGGTTAAATATTTAGATCTCTATATGGAAAGTGATATGTTTAGGCCTTAAGAATTATATCTTCATTAAGGTATATTTAGAGAGTATAGATATTATTTGACTACTGTGATGATATAAAAAAGAAACTAGGGAAGGATTCTATTGGAAGAAGACAAAAAGGGAGGTAAAATGTAGTAAATTGCATCACATGAAGAGGCAAAAAGATCTATTAGAATTGAGTAAAAGAAGAGAGGGGTATGAGCATTGTGTGAACCTTAATCTCATTACATTTAGCTCAAAGAGAGAATATCAGACATAGTTAGTTGGTAGAGAAACTTGTGTCTCCCTATAGGGAAACTGGAGGGAAAAGAGGAAATGAAAGGCCAAGGCTTGTAGAAGGGAGAGCAGAAGTAGAAAGTGAAAAGGATAAGAAAATAGAGAGGGATTGTAAAAAGGTAGCACTGTTTGGGGAGATGTTGGTCAGAAGCAAAACACTGGAGAAGAGGGAAAGAGGGAAAAGAAAGAAAAAAAATATAATGGGGAAAATAAGATGGTGGGAAATACAGAGTTAGTAATTTTAATCATGAACGTAAATGGGATGAACTCTCTCATAAAATGAAAGAAGATAGCAGACTGGATTAAAAGCCAGAATCTTACAAGAAACACAATTGAAGCAAAATGATACATACAGAATAAAGGTAAAAGGCTGAAGTTAAAAAAAGAAGGGGAGGGGATACCACCTCTGATATCAGATCAAGCAAAAGAAAAATAGATCTAAGTAAAAGAGATAAAGAAGAAAGCTACATTTTGCTAAAGGTTAGATAGACAATGAAGTAATAACATATATGCACTGAATGGCATAACATCCAAATTGCTAAAAGAGAAGTTAAGAGAGCTGCAAATAGAAATAGCAAAACTATACTAGTGGGGGATCTCAAATTTGCTCTATCAGAACTAGAGTAAGAAAACCATAAAACAAATAGGAAAGAAGTTAAGGAGGTAAATAGAATTTTAGAAAAGTTAGCTGTGATAGACCTTTGGAGAAAATTGAATGTGGCCAAAATAGAATATATATTTTTCTCAGCAGTACAGTGAAGTGGAACCTTCACAAAAACTGATCATATATTAAGGCTCCAAACCCTCAAAATCAAATGCAGAAAGGTAGAAATAATAAATGCATCTTTTTCAGATGATGATGCAATATAAATTAAATGTAATAAGGGGCCAGAGGAAAAATCTCAAACATTAATTAGAAACTAAATAATCTAATTCTAAAGAATGAGTGGGTGAAACAACAAATCATAAACACAATCCATAATTTCATTCAAGAGAATGACAATAATGAGACAACATACCAAAATTTATGGGATGCAGCCAAAGCAGTTCTTAGGGGAAGTTTTGAATCTCTAGATGCTTACTTAAATAAAATAGAAAAAGAGCAGATCAGTCAATACGTTAAGCAACTAAAAAAGCTAGAAAAAGAATATAAAAACAACCAATGAAATGCCAAATTTGAAATTATGAAAATAAAAGGGAAATTAATTAAAATTGAAAGTAAGAATATTGAAATAATAAAAAAGTTGATTTTATGAAAATAAACTAATAAAATCAATAAATACTTAGTTAATTTGATCAGGAAAAGGAAAGAAGAAAATCAAATTGCTAGTATAAAAAATAAAAACGTTAAACTTTCCACCAATGAAGAGGGAATTAATAAAATGATTAGGAGCCATTTTTACTCAATTGTATGGCACTAAATCTGATAATCTAAGTAAAATGGATAAATACTTATAAAAATAAAGCCCAGATTAATAGCGGAAGAAATAAATTACTTAAATAGTCCTATTAAAAAAAAAAAGAAACTGAGCAAGCTATTAATGAACTTCCTAAGAAAAAAATCTCCAGGGCTGGATGGATTTAGAGGTGAATTCTACCAAACATTAAAAAAAAACAACAATTCTTCATTCTAATACTATGAAACTATTGGGGAAAATTGCAAAAGAAGGAATTCTACCAAATACCTTTTATGACACAAATATGTTGCTCACATCTAAATCAGATATGGTCAAAACAGGGACAGAAATTTCCCCAAAGAATTTTGTTGCAAAAATATTAAAGAAAATATTGGCAAATATATAACAGCAAGTGATGACCAGGATAATACAGTGTGACTAAGGCTGTACAAGAAAAATCAGATCGGGGCAGAGCCAAGATGGTGAACTGCAGACAGCATTCTCTGTGAGCTCCTGAGACCTTCCCTCAGATCAAAACAAATTGAGCCTCTGAACTGGTTCTGGAGTGAGGGCTCCACCAAACACTTGGACTACAATGCACTTCTATCAAAAATCTACTTTAAAAGAACTCCAGAGAAAGTCAGTTTTAAACGGGCAGGGGATCGAGCAGCTCCCAGTGCTCAGACGCCAGTGCTCAGACGCCAGCACGCAGATGTGCTGCAAGTCCGGGGCTGGGACGGAGCAGAGGATTTTAGGTTGCCAAAAAGTCCCTGGGAGATGCTTGGGCCACTTTGCTCTGCTTGCAGGCAGGTGCTTTGGCAGATCTGCCTTTGGTAAAGGGTGGATTGAGAGCAGCTGAAAGCGTGGTCCTAGTGTGGACTGGAAGTCAACTCGGCAAACTGCCCCAGGGAAAATTGAAACAGCTGCAGTATTCCCTGCTGGTGATTGATACCTCAGCTCAAAAAGATGAGCAAGAAGCAGAAGAGAGCTCTCAACATTGACAGCTTTTAAAGAGAGAAACAGGGAAGACACCAGATCCTGAGGTTCTAAAAACAATCCCAGAGGAAGTCATAAAGGCGGACATGAGCTGGTCACCTTTTCAGAAGGCTTTCCTGGAAGATGGCATAAAGAATCTCAAAAGAAAGTTAGAAGAAGAATGGGGAAATAAATTGAGAACAGTGCAAAAGAAAATATCGTCCTGCAACAGAGATGTGAAAAAATGGAAAACAAGTCTGATGAATTGGAAAAAGACAACAATTCACTGAAAAACAAAATTGGTGAATTGGAAAAAGTCACCAAATCACTGGAAAATAAAAATAGTGAATTGGAAAAAGATAACAATTCACTAAAAAACAAAATTACTGAATTGGAAAAAGACAATAATTCACTGAAAAATAAAATTGGCAAAATGGAAAAAGAATGTAATGAAACAAAAAATTCAATTGGCCAGTACAAAAGGAGCTTAAAAGATAACTGAAGGAAATAATTTCTTAAAAATTAAAATTGAACAAATAGAAATGAATGACTCAATAAGACTTCAAGAATCAGTCAAACAAAAACAAAAAAAATGAAAAAAATAGAAGAAAATATGAAATATCTCCTAGGAAAAACAACTGACGTGGAAAACAGATCCAGGAGAGACAATCTAATGATTATTGGACTCCTTGAAAGCCACAATGAAAAAAAGAACGTTGGGGCTTTCTTCCAGGAAATCATGAAAGAGAATTGCCCTGATGTTTTAGAATCAGAAGGCAAAATTGGCATTGAAAGAATTCACCCATCACCTCCTGAAAGAGATCCCAAATAAAACCCTAAGGAATATTGTGGCCAAATTTCAGGACTATAGCACCAA